>OY740808.1:548133-845633 GCA_963514005.1 Raja brachyura | reverse complement strand
GGACAAAGAGTTGAGCAGTGGTATTAACCTGGGACCATTTTTGACTAGTATGGATGCAATGAACCAAATAGCCTTCTCCTGTGCTGTATATTTCCACAAATCTTCATCTCTATCCTGCCATGTAACTAAGAGGACCAGAGGACATAGGTTTAAGGTGAAGGGGGAAAGATTTAATAGGAATCTGAGGGGTAACTTTTTTTAACATAAAGGGTGGTGGATGTATGGAACAAGCTGCCAGAGGAGGTAGTTGAGGCAGGGGTTATCCCAACATTTATGAAACAGTTAGACAGGTACATGGATAGGACAAGTTTGGAGGGATATGGGCCAAGCGTAGGCAGGTGGGACTAGTGTAGCTAGGACATGTTGGTCAGTGCGGGCAAGTTGGGCCATACTGTATCACTCTATGACTCTATAAAATGGTTTATTCTGGTGTCTGGGTGCCTGCGATAACAACCATGACTACAAAGGGCCAAGCTGGCGAGGTTTCAGACCATTTCTTGGAACTGTCTGTTGTGTACCTTGTGCATCGAAGAATTCATCATCTGAGCTGTCATCAGAGTCTCGAGCAATACTCTGCATTCGCCAGTCTGCAATATTGTGTCGTGAAGGGCTTGCTGATAAACAAAGAGACATTTGTTAAAGGGCAAAACACTATCAATTCAACCAGTGAAAATAGTAACTGCTGAAATGTGTCATTAGAAAGACAGTATTGTAGTCTACACCTGGTCAACTGTGCACCTGAGCAGGAATCTGGTGGGAAAATGCAGACAATGCTTTCCACAAACTATTACATGTTCCACAACATCATTACAAAAAATTGAGTTTATATTATTGTTTCTGTTCAAAAATCACATTTGGCTTATTATAAATGATGATGCTGGTGAATGATTAACAGTAACAGATACAACAGCAAAGGTGAGCGAGCGGTGCCTTAGTAAACCCACTAACTATGGCTGTCCTGCCCGTCCTGCAATACTGTGTGTGCAGATGAGCAAGGACAGAGAGGTATTGTGGGTGTTGTCCAGACAAATGATTGCAGGGGCGGAAATCCCGGGGGGTGGGGAGGTTGAGAGGTGGGGGACCATCCCCCCCAATTTTAAAACTTGATGAAATCTCCGCTTTCCGTGAGTCAGTGGGGGTGGGACTGATGATCGAGGGCGCCGATTGGAAGAGAGAGACATCGGTCGGCAGGCAATGGGGGTGGGGCCATGATAATTCAGCGCGATGATTGGAGGTGGGAAGTGTCGGTCAGAGGCAGAAGTCGGGGGGTGGGACTGAGGATAGAGCGCGGTGATTGGAGGAGGGAGACGTCTGTGGGGATCAGAGCGGAGCTTGAATTGCATGCCCAGGTCATAGGTCACAAGCGAAAAACACTCTCAGCAGCCCTGGACACAGACCTACGCCTCATCCGCGGCCAGGATCGATCCCGGGTCTCCAGCACTGCAATAGCTGCCGCACCGCCACTGGACCATCTGTGTGGGTAACTGCTAGTAGCCTGGGAATTATCTGATGGGAATCTTTGACCATGCTGCCACTGCCAAGTCACTGGTCTCCCTCCCACCACACAGAGAGCACGGGAACATTTACAAATCATTCAGCAGCAAAGATCCAAATAAAGAAAAATAACCATCATGACATCAAGTGAATACCTTGAGTAAATTCAAGTCAATTTTAGTTTACAAAATCAAATTGGTCAAATGTACTGAGGAACCAGTGCGGAGCAATAAAAAGGTGACCCAGCGGGATGAATCTTTCCTCTGATCGTGACACACAAGCTCTCAGAACCTGCCCTGAGTGCAGACGATTGAATACCTTGTCACATCTGACCAGTCACAGTGAAATTCTATGCTTGCATACCCAAGATATGCAAATAGTCGCCCATAAAGGGCACTACAAACTCCACCCCCCGCACCAGGTCCCCCTTTGCTCTCCCCCTCCCACATGGTGCATCAGAGTGGCAATGGGCACAGCCACACTCCCTGCCCACTGCACTGCTCCACATGAGGGCTAACCAACAGGCATAACGGCAATCTGCTGCCTCCTCTTCCGCCAACATTGTGCCGCTGTGTTGCCTTGCCAATGAGATGCGAGTACATGGCCACCATTCTTGATCAGCGCTCATTAACTAGTGCCCCAAGTCCCGATATGCATGAAATGGATGGGTGTGATAGTCTTAGTAGAGAGTAGTAATAAACACAGCTCAGAATGCTGGGTTCCAAGGCCAGGCCAAGGGCAATGATGCCAGAGGACACAGGGCAACTGCGGCATTCGAACTCCAGCACTGCTTCCAGATTTGTTCACTGAGACACTGGAAGAGAGTCAGGTTGAGGAGGAAGAAGAAAATCTCAAAAATATACTTTCATTTCACTATAGCAGCCATGGTAAATCTAATGGACAGCCTGATAGCACCCTTCTCTCTGGTGCCTAGTTCAGGGATGCTGGCCTGGACTTTCAGTTCAAACCTCTTCAGTCACCTTCACCCCACATCCACTTCACCGAGCTCAGTATGTCTGACGAATGGCTCAGGGAAGGTGCATGACGGGATGGGCAACAAACTTATATCAGGAGAGAGAGAGAGACAGAGAGAGACAGAGAGAGACAGAGAGAGACAGAGAGAGACAGAGAGAGACAGAGAGAGACAGAGAGACAGAGAGAGACAGAGAGAGACAGAGAGAGACAGAGAGACAGAGAGAGAGAGAGAGAGAGAGAGAGAGAGAGAGAGAGAGAGAGAGAGAGAGAGAGAGAGAGAGAGAGAGAGAGAGAGAGAGAGAGAGAGAGAGAGAGAGAGAGAGAGAGAGAGAGATGTGCTTCAGTGGGCGGGGGGGAGGGTGCATCAGTGGGGGGGAGGGAAGGGTACATCCGTGGGGGGGAGGGGAGGGCATCAGTGGGGAGGGAGCATCAGTTGGGGGGGGAGGGTGGGCATCAGTGGGGGGGGAGGGGAAGGGTGCATCAGTGGGGGGGGGGGAGGGGAAGGGTGCATCAGTTGTGGGGGAGGGGAAGGGTGCATCATTTGGGAGGGAGGGGTGGGCATCAATGGGGGGGGAGGGAAGGGTGCATCAGTGGGGGGGGGAGGGAAGGGTGCATCAGTGGGGGGGGGGAGGGAAGGGTGCATCAGTGGGGGGGGGGAGGGAAGGGTGCATCAATGGGGGGGAGGGAAGGGTGCATCAGTGGGGGGGGAGGGGAAGGGTGCATCAGTGGGGGGGGAGGGGAAGGGTGCATCAGTGGGGGGGGGAGGGAAGGGTGCATCAGTGGGGGGGGAGGGGAAGGGTGCATCAGTGGGGGGGGAGGGAAGGGTGCATCAGTGGGGGGGGGGAGGGTGCATCAGTGGGGGGGGGAGGGAAGGGTGCATCAATGGGGGGGAGGGAAGGGTGCATCAGTTGGGGGGGGAGGGAAGGGTGCATCAGTGGGGGGGGGGGAGGGAAGGGTGCATCAGTGGGGGGGGGAGGGAAGGGTGCATCAATGGGGGGGAGGGAAGGGTGCATCAGTGGGGGGGGAGGGGAAGGGTGCATCAGTGGGGGGGGAGGGGAAGGGTGCATCAGTGGGGGGGGGAGGGAAGGGTGCATCAGTGGGGGGGGAGGGGAAGGGTGCATCAGTGGGGGGGGGAGGGAAGGGTGCATCAGTGGGGGGGGGGAGGGTGCATCAGTGGGGGGGGGAGGGAAGGGTGCATCAATGGGGGGGAGGGAAGGGTGCATCAGTTGGGGGGGGAGGGAAGGGTGCATCAGTGGGGGGGGAGGGGAAGGGTGCATCAGTGGGGGGGGACGGGAAGGGTGCATCAATGGGGGGGAGGGAAGGGTGCATCAGTGGGGGGGGAGGGGAAGGGTGCATCAGTGGGGGGGGGAGGGAAGGGTGCATCAGTGGGGGGGGGGGAGGGTGCATCAGTGGGGGGGGGAGGGAAGGGTGCATCAGTGGGGGGGGGGAGGGAAGGGTGCATCAGTTGGGGGGGAGGGGAAGGGTGCATCTGTTGAGGGGGGAGGGAAGGGTGCATCTGTTGGGGGGGAGGGAAGGGTGCATCAGTGGGGGGGGGGGAAGGGTGCATCAATGGGGGGGAGGGAAGGGTGCATCAGTTGGGGGGGAGGGGAAGGGCGCATCAGTGGGGGGGGAGGGAAGGGTGCATCAGTGGGGGGGGGAGGGAAGGGTGCATCAGTTGGGGGGGAGGGGAAGGGTGCATCAGTGGGGGGGGGGAAGGGTGCATCAGTTGGGGGGGAGGGGAAGGGTGCATCAGTGGGGAGGGGTGAATCGGTGAGGGGGGGAGGGGAAGGGTGCATCAGTGGGGAGGGGTGCATCAGTGGGTAAGGGGGGGCGGGGAGATTTGTAGATGAGTGGAGAGAAGGGGATGGGGATGAAGGTGTAGATCAGTGGAGAGAGGGGGCAGGAAGCGGAGTGGATCAGGTGGGGACAAGTGGTTAAGGCAGGGGGATTGGATAAACAATAATTACATTTCCCTCTGTTACTTCTTCGGAAAACTCAATTGTTAGTTGGGCAGGGTTTAACCAGTTAGTGACTGCTAACTCCATTCATCATTACCATTTTTAGAACCATTGCTGAGATTAACTGGAGTAATCTGTAATTATTGAGTTTAATCCTCACTCTCTTTGCAACAAGGGTAGGACGTGTATAGGAAGGAACTACAGATGCTGGTTTACACCGAAGATAGTGACACAAAATGCTGCTGTAACTCAGCGGGACAGGGAGCATCACTGGAGAGCAGGAACGGGTGACGTTTTGGGTCGAGACCAATTCCTTCTCTCTAGATATGCTGCCTGTCCTGCTGTTACCCCAGCATCGTGTGTCTATGTTCGGGATGACATTTGTACGTTCTAGCCCTCAAAAACGACTGGAGATCGACAGTAGATCACGGACTTATGACTAGCCCTCTGCGATGCCCATCCTTTGACAGCAACCTAGAATGCACCTGGTCTGCTCAGGTGATGCCAGTGATGCTGGGCTGAAGGCACTTCCTATTTTATAACAGGAGTGGAATGCTGAAGATTGATCTATACCCAGGCTCGCTCTGTTCTTATTGAAACTGGCCCTTTCTCCTATTGATTTTGTTACTAAATCAACACAGCCATTGTAAACCTGTGCCTTGTCAGCAACAGCAACTTGCAATTACACAGTGCCTTTAGCACACCAATATATTTGGTTTTAAGCAACTTTTCAGAGGACAAGTAGGTGGTGAAAATGTCTTAGTGATCTAAGAAACAGCAGGTAACATTTTTTTTAATGTTGATGCAAACGACTGCACAAATGCCTCTATTCCTTTCAGGCATGCAGCAGTTGCTTAGGGGGCGCCATCCAGTATGGGTATGGCTGCCCAGCCAGCAGCTGTCCATTTTTCACCTCTTTTTAAAACATTTTAGTGAGTTAAAGTGTTTTGTTTTTGAGCTCGTCTTTTTTATGTGGGGGTGGGGGAGGGGGGAAGGGGGAAACTGCTTTTCAGGGTACCTACCTGTTTGGAGAGGCGGCATTTCTCCGGGCAGCACCGTCGACCCGTCCTCGCGGCCTACCAGCGGGTCTGGAGCGGCGTTTCCTGAGGGGCCCGGCCAGAACCTCGGTTTCGGCGGCGGCACAGCGCTGGAGCACCATCGCAGAGCGGAGTGCGCGATGCCTTGCCCGGGTCGCCGCGCTGGAACGCTGAAATGCTAAGTCTGCCGACTGAACATCGCAGAGCTGCGGGTCTGTGGAGCGGACAGCCGCGGGCAGCGGCGCTGACTTTAACATCAGGATGCTGGGATCTCTCGCCGAGATGGCCAGTGGTGGAGCTCCATCCAGCGCAGACTGTCAGCTTCGGAAGCCGTGGTCTCCGGTCAGGAAGCGTCCGTTCCAGGTTTCCCAAGCCGCTGTGAGGATTCTCCCGAAGCCGGTGCACCATCATCCAGCGAGAAGGGCCTGGAACATCGGGCCTCCGTAAAGGTGACTGCGGAGGCCTGAATAGGCCCGACTATGGGTGGACAAGGGGATGGGGACTGGACTTTGTGCCTTCCCTCACGGTGGGAACCATTGTGGGGAGATGTTTTTTATGTTTAAATTTCTTTATTATTGTTATGTTGTATTCTTTTTTTATGTGCTGCAATGGCAATCCGCAATCCCAGTGCACCAATTGGTGTGTGTGACTAATAAAGAACCTTTGAACCTTAGCAAGCCACCTAAAGTGTAGGAGCTACATTATATTGCCAAACAAATGAAAAGGATATCTGTTAATGATAGGGTGACATGAATACGTTCATGCTGGATTAAGCACCGATCGCAAGGGTGGAGTGAGATGGAGAAATGTGACACTAAATAGATCATTACATCAGCATCAACAGGGAAGCAGTGGATCTTGTAACTAATTAGTGGATGTCGTTTCAATTGGGCTTTACCTTTTCTATCATTCTTAATTAAGTAGAATTATTCTTTGTGCAACGCAGCCCATCAACAAAGACACAGAGTAGTTGAACAGCCTGACCTCCTTAGCATGGCCAGATGATGCTACCAGTCTGCTCAGTTCAACAAAGGGCCTGTTTATTTTTCTGCGCTAGTTGTGATTATTTCAGATCTACTGCTGACTGCAGTGGAGGATGGGTGGGGCTGGGGGAGGAAGTTCAGCAACGGAGATGTTTTTGCTTCTACAATGCAGCTGGCTTATTCTGCTTACTGGAGCCAGTTTGAATGACAGAGTAAAATTACGCAGCAAAAAACGTCACAGCACACTGCTAATAGTTTCTATAAATAATCCACAAGCAGCAGATGGCGTCAACATCACAGATCCAGCAGCGGGCTAGATTTCAGCAACATCCTAGCTTGCGGCTTCATCCTGCGACGTGGGCAAACACTATACAACGTGAAGGAGCCATTTCTCTTAAGAAACAAACAAAGCTTGTTCATATAGTCTGTAATAAGCGAGTTCAGTATTCTGAAAAACGCAAGGAATCATGGGGTTTGTCAAAGGTCACATGCTATAAAGAAAAGGTGAACAAAGCACTGGCAGTATAAACTGTATAATCTTTATGCATGATTTATGTGTAAAAATATATTTAATCTGAGGAACAGGGGTGCCAAGTAGTAGGTGAGTGGGATGTAACAGCAGGAGAGAGGGGCAGATGCGAATGGGAGACATGGGGGGGGGGGGGGGGGAGAACTGGACCAGCGGAGAGACATTCTCAACAGGTGCACACACACAGAACCGCGCCTCATCCGCAGCTAGGATCGAACCCGGGTCCCCAGCGCCGACACTGGACTGAGTGGGTCGGAGACGTCCGGGTTTGAAGCAGCGGCCCACAGCCAGCGTGAAGAAGTGCCAACCCCAGCTCAACACTGCCTGCACAAGGAGAGAGGCGCAGCCAACAGCCCCCTTGAATGAGAAAGCCAAATTGCAGCCTGGAGCATAACAGTACAGGGGGAGAGTAGTTCTGTGAGAGGAGCCAACATTGGGTTTTTAAATAGCGTGTTATTGTGTGGACTTCACTTCGTTTTTGTGTCAATTTATTTGCGGCTAATGCAGCTGAAATTGTAAAGTCGACGGCGTGACTCTTTCCACTGGATAAAGGCCAAAAGCTACTGCCCAAAACTGTCAGGTTAACCTGACTCAATAAAAATAAAAATAGAAACCCGAGCACAAATCCGGCAACATTGTAATCCATTCAAAATGATCCTGGACGCTGGCTGTATAAAGAGCAGGTAATGTGACACATGCTGAAGCCAGCAGGTCAGTGCAGTGCAGTGCATGCACCCGGAGAGAAGAGACTGCGTCCAGGGGAATAGTGACGTGCAGGAAGGCAATACTTATCCAGGGTTCTGTACTGGGGAGGACAAGCACAATATGTTGCTTTCTAGTGCCGGATAAAACACTACTGACTGGGTGCAGAGTTCACAATTAGTCAAGAAGAAACCCCCCTAAAGAATAATCCCTGCATTGTTCACAGTCCCACTTGCCATTACATTGGATAGAGCAGATGAATGTGTAGTTTAAGAAAAGGTGCTTAAGATTCTTGGAGCACCAAGACCATATCAGGGATGGTGGATCGGATCCAGGATGGTGGATCAGATCTGGGATGCTGGATCAGATCCGGGGCTATGGGTCATGGCGAGACCAAGCGCAGGCTCAATGATCGTTTCGCTTCATTTCGTTTTTGTGTCCATTTATTTGCGGCTAATGCCCTCCGCTCAGTCTGTCTTAACCTATTTGTAGGTATGTTACAAAACTTACCTTGAGCAGCCCTGCAGTTCTGCCACTCCCCGTGTACGTGACTTTGGCGCCTTTCAGAGGGGGGGCGGGCTTAAAGTGCCATTTTTTCACAGACAGGGAAAATCGATCCATGTCGGGCGATTTTGTTGCGGAAGAAAAATCGCTCCAACATTTCATTCATGAAGGTATTTTTAAATTATGCTAGATTTATTAACTAGAGTAATTTAAAAATCACCTTCAAAAGCCGTGAGCGCCGGGGAGAAAAAAAGGTACACCGTTTATTTTTATATTAAAAGTTGCTTTTTATGGAGGCTTTAATCATATTTTCATATTGCGAAATGGGGTCCAAAAAAATGTATGAACAAACAGTATTTTTCCTCCCGACTTCACCGCAAACCGCAACGTTCCAATCCACCGCATTCCACTAAAACCCACTCGCTAGTTGATTTAAATGGCCATTAATTTACAGGCAGTAAACACTAAATTCCTTCCATTTGGCCTATAAATTCATGAAAATGAGATTTAAAAATTATGTTATATTGTGGATTATTGTGTGAATGTTATTTGGACACATAGGCAATTAAAAAAAAGTTTATCTTTTCTTAAGAAATGGATAGATGTTTAGATCTACTCATTGAATTTTGTAATTAGCTACAATTAGATAACTAACTAATTATATGCTTTAATTTCAGGTCATCCAAGTAAGATTGTTTCATATTTGTTTCAGAATGCTTCAATCTATAATAACTGAAATTTTCATTGAGTTCTCTTAATTTTTAAGAAAGTTATGGGCTTTTAACGGTTCTAGATCACAGCTTTTGAGTTAAGTCAATTGAAAGGCAATGGGGAACAAGATGCTAATTTCCGAGTATGAAAATGGTCATAACTTTCTTAATGCTGAAGATATGAAAGTGAATTAGGTGTCAAATTAATCTTATTTTTATGCTTTATCTGATGGGATAAATTGCAGACTTGATTTTTAAAATCTCAAAATTTTGTAACATTGCTACTACTTGATCTCCCAGTTGCTCAGCACTTCAACTCCCCCCCCCTATTCCCAATCTGACCTTTCTGTACTGGGCCTCCTCCATTGTCAGAGTGAGGGCCAGCGCAAATTGGAGGAACAGCAGCTTATACTTCACTTGGGCAGTTTACACCCCAGCGGTATGAACATTGACTTCTCTAACTTCAGATAGCCCTTGCTTTCCCTCTCTCTCATCCCCTTCCCAGTTCTCTCACCAGTCTTACTGTCTCCACCTACATTCTATCTTTGTTGCCCCCCCCCCCCACCCCTCCCCTGACATCAGTCTGAAGAAGGGTCTCGAACCGAAACGTCATGCATTCCTTCTCTGCAGAGATACTGCCTGTCCCGCTGAGTCACCCCAGCATTTTGTGTCTATCTGGAATGGTGCGATCTGATCCAGGGGGTGGGTCAAATCCGGAATGGTGGATCAGATCCGGGGCGGTGGGATCATCAGATCTGGGGCGGGGGGTGGGGGGAAGAATCATGCTTTCTCCTCATTGTATTGACATTACAAAAATCACCTGGTTATTGACTACGTTTGGAGCAGGCTGCTTGCACATAAACTGGACACCCGACTCTCAACGTTTCAAAAGTGATTGACCTTCAAAATTACTTAATTGGCTGCAAAATCGGTGAAAATATCCTGAGGTTGTGACAGTACCTTAGAAATGTAGCAGATTACAAAACTAGCTAATACTGCAGGACAAGAGCCCCTTTGAGGTAGCAGCAAGATGCCAACCAGGATTCCAGGGCACCCTCTACACTCCTCCTCACTTACCGCTTCCATCAAAATGACTACAGCAATAGTTGGGGAACTGCAGCACCAGTGGAGATTAAACAGGAGGGGCAGTAGTCATCATGCCTGGATACTGCGGCTGTTCAGCTCACCAGATCCAGCCCCTTTCCTCTCCCTAAGTCTGCGTATACTTCAACTCCTCCCGTCTCCTGCCCTGAGGTTGTTTTTGCCAGTAACCTGCCAGCTTGTTGTTGTGATGTGGGAGCAGACGAGGGCACTAGGTCAAAACCCAGGTAGACCCTGAGAGTACGTGCAAACTCTACACAGACAGCACCAATCATCAGGTCATGGAGCTGTGAGGTAGCAGCAGCTGTTACTCACTTGCTAATAAACACCCAACTAACACAATATTACACGTCCACAATGTTTCATTGTCATATGTACTAACAACAGGGATCGGCCGCGAGCAACACTGGTCTTGACCCGCACCCAAGGCCCTCATTCAGGCTGCCGATCGTAAACAACATTCCTACCCTGCAGGGCATGAGAAGGCAGGCCTGCCCAGGCAGCTAGTGAACCACCCAGCACTTCAGCTCAACACACAACAACCATGATTGTGGAGGCTGCTGGGACACATTAATCAACATCATGACAAAGGCAATGCACACCGCCTTTACTCTATATAAAGCCCTCCTGTCTTGGAAACATCCCTGTGAATCTTTTCTGCACCCTCTTTAGCTTAATCACATCCTTCCTATAGTATGGTGAGCAGAACTATGCTCAATATGCTAGCAGCGGTCTCACCAATGTCTTACACAGATGCAAAATGAGTTCCCAACTCCTGTACTTGATGCCCAATCCAACGAAGGCAAGCATGCCATTCGCCTTCTTCACCACCTTGTCTACCCGTGTGGCCACCGTTAGGGAACAGTCTCCTTGTACCCCCGATCTCTCACAGTAAGCTGATTCACCACAATGAAAAGACAGAACGGGTGCAGAAAGATGTGTGCTGTACCTCCTCTCACGGATGAATGTGATGATTTGGACGATGTGGACCATTGTTTGGTCAGTGCTCGTTCTGTTAATGAGTCTGTGTACTCCTTTAGATTGGTACTGCTGGATTCTATGTTGATGCTGGGATTGGCACTGATGGAGTCCTGATCTCTCTCAATGGAGGTTTGGGTCAGGCCAGGCTGTTCAGCTTCGCTGTCGTTTAACTGTGCCACAAACTGGGCCATCTTCTGGGCCAGCATGAGCTGTGTTTCATGCTCCAGCTGCCGGATGTCCTCGATGGTCAGGCCATACCACTCATCCTGCCAGCACCATGCTTGTCGGTGAGCTCGTAGCATCACTTTCCTCAGGCCTGGAATTCATGTACACAGTCATTAAGCAGGCGGGAACATGTATGTCAGTTATAAGCCACAACATTACAGTATACCTGGAATTCCACAATAAATGACTGGAACAATCATGCAGAATATGATACAACTGATAAATATTCTACTCCTTAAACAAGATAACAGAGGTTCTCAAAAATGGTGATGGGCGTTTCTTTTGACTAACTGAGAACAGCCTTCAGAAGGAAGACAATTTAAACTGCTGGTGAAACAAGGAAAAGGATTCAGCAACCCAGGGGCTGAATGGTTACCTCCGAAGAACAAGACACTCCGTTGGTGGAACCATCTGAAAGCCAAGTGGTGGACTAGAATACTGCATAGATGTTTGCATGGTGTAAATACTCACCCATTCCATGACTCACTGGACCCCACGCACTCAGAATAATGCCACCCTTCCAGATACAGAAAACGTTTCTTCCCTAATATCTATTTAGGATCTAAACTCATGAAGCTTTATGGATTGAGGGAGGCAAGAGAATTTGTAGAGATGAGCAAAAGGAGAGGGAGAGAGAAGGGTAAGGTTAGTTGGAGTTGTGATATTCCATGATAATTAGTTCCAAATCATAATTGCAGTCTTGTTCAAAGATGGGTGTAGGGATAATGGCAGTAGCAAACGAGCAGTTAGTCTAAGCTGGGTGGTAGGGAAGCTCTAGAACCAACCAGCAGTCAGTTACACAAGTTGAATTGATTAGAGAAAGTCAGCGTGGATCTGTGAAAGGCAAAACATGTCCAACTGATGTGATAGAATTATTTGATGTAGTTCAGAAGCGGTTGACGGGACTTTGAAATTGATTTGCAGCCTATGGACAAAGTGTCACATCATCAGCTGATTGAGATTCCATTGTGCCCATCCTCAAGGTCATTGCTTTTTCTCTCTTCTACCTTCTGTGAGATGATACAGAAGCTTGAAAGCTTGAATGTCCGGACCAGCTTCATCCCCACACTTTCAGGAATCTACTATCAGACTGCAGAAACAATCACCTCTTTCACGCCCAATCCTGGAAGGTGCTGCTGTCTACGTTTACACATTCACTATTCCATTATTGCATATGACAGAATCATTACAGATTTGCTTGTTTGACTCAAGAAGCCTCTTTCGTTAAACTAATTTTATAATTTCTCAAACCTTTGAATAAATACACATTAGAAACTGGAAAAACAATTGAAGACAGTTTGTATGTATAGAATATAAAAGGACAAAAGCAACAATCAATCCAAGGTTGTGGATCAGGCCAAATTGACACTAAGGCAAAAGGGACAAGTATTCTTTACGCAGAGGCTAAATGAATTGAGCAAATGATATAAATTACTTTGGAAAGAAGTTGATCAACATATATTCGGTGACCTCACTCTCCATTACATAATGCAATTCAACTAGAAACCACCTGTATTTGCCAGTGGTGATAAGCAGAGCTGGTTTTGTCGCGAACATCTTTAACCCCAACTCACTCGGCACCACAGCCCCTCCTGCCAGCCCCCCCTAATTATCCAGTCTCCACTATTCCTAACATCCACAATCCTGTGGCCCATGTTCAGATCAAGGCTGTGTTGAAGTCTAGAGTTGAGTGGTCCTGCAGAAACTCAATGGGCATGAGTAAGCAAATAAAGATGACCTTCCATCACTTCCTGATGGCTTAGAGTAGACTAATTGGATAGTTGTTGGCTGGATTGGATTGATCCTGCTTGTTGTGGATGGGACAGAGTTAGAGAGTCTCCCACATTGGCAGGTAAATGCCCTTACTATAGTTGTACAACAAGCCAACTGCGGGAGGGCCTCAACTTGTAAAGGCCCTATTGCTCATATCAAGGACACTTGACTATACTCAGCCACTACATTTAGCTGAGTCTTTTTGAATGGTGGCATGGAAAAGCAGATTGCTTTCTATTGAACATGCAAGCTGGACCTGACAAACACTCACCTACATCATGAATGAAGCGTTCTATTTTGGATTGCATTCCCCAATATCGAAACTCCACTTTGCAGAGTTTATACGCACACATGATTGGCATTTGTCCAGGCTTCTTCTTGCACTCTTCTATCCAATTGTCTGTTAGGGGGCCCCTTCCTGTCTTGATCGATTTGTACAGTTTAGGATCCTCCTCTGTTTTGTATTCATTAGGAGGAATAGGGTCTTTGACAATGTCAATGGGATCTGATTCAGAGAGACAGAAGATCAAATATTTAATCTTTATCCTTATCCAAAATAAACATATTTGTTAAAAAGTTGCAGCAGACCTTGCATATGAAATTGAAAATTCAGTTCAGTTGATACATTGATAATTTATTGCAGAATGCAACACTTACAAAAATTGCAACACAAATTTCAGAGATAAAATGAATGTTATAACCGTGAAAAACAATGGATGACCATGGAACAAAATTAATGAACAGGATTAGTTTAAAGAATAGAAAATATATTTAATATTTGGTCTAAACACAACCGATAGACAATCGATCTCAGCTTTCAAATGAGGCTGGCTATGTTCAAGTAATCATTGCCACACAATCTTTCTGCAGTTCTCCACTCTCTGCATCCTTTGACCCTCTCCTTTCCCCAAATTCCCTGCTCAAAAGCAGAAAGGTGCCTACAGAGCAGGTGGTCATGGCTTGAACTTTCATTATACAAGGTGCCACTTGGTTAGTAGTGGCCAACCATGAAGAGCAACTCAATCATTCTCGAGGATGGCACGGATTTATGAGCTTTGTCCTCACAATACAAGTTTAATGTACAATTTCATTGTTTTTTTACAAGAAAGAAGAGTGAAAATTACTGTAGCCACTTGGTTCAACAACTTTGTGAGTTCCTCAGATCAGGCACGTGGGCTACAAATGCCTCTGTAACCATAGTGACTGGCTGACGGGCAGAATACGCATGCAGCAGGAATGGCATGGAGATTTGATCTCCTGCCTTCTGCATTCAACTTGTGCTGCACTGCAGTTGGCATCAAGTCCCGAGTCTGGCTTGCAGCCAGTTGAACAGAGCAGCAGATCCAACAAAGTACGCATCAAAGCTGGAGTAATGTCAACCTTCATACGTCGCATGCAATCATTTGATGCAAATACCATCATGGTGATGGCAAACTTAAGTTGGCTGTCATTTCAGTTCAATTTCTCTTCATTAGTAACACCTAAAATGATTGTTACATTAAAAATGGGAGATAGAAAGCAAATACTATACCAAGCATTCGTTGCCTTTTTTCAGCAGATGAGAGATTAAATACATTTGGCTGATCTCCTGGATCAGGTTTATAATATGTTTCAATGTCAATGGAGAACTTCTCTACAAAGGGACAGGTATACCTAGAACAAAAGAAAGAATAATCATTTCTGGAAAGTGAGAGGAAGCTAACAATTCAAACTTTCCATCTTTAGTAGATGAGAGGCCACGACAAAGAGGGCAGAGTTCACTAGGTAACCGGATAGGTGCTGAACCAAGACCAAAGTCAATAGCTCCAGATGGTGTAAAGATGAGCCTGTTGCAGCAGGCCTGTCCCACAGAGCTTCATTAGATCTGTCGACAATTCTCCACACATGCACTTCCTCCTCAGTTCAAGGCACCAATTCCTCTAGTTGCCTTCTGCTGACTCCTAATCTGCTTTAAATTGAACATTCTCATGTTTATATTTCAATCTCTCCAGTGCCTCATCTTTCTTTAAATTTGCCAAATATGATGTACTGCACCCTACCATCCCAAACCTTCAATCCTCAGACTTTACTAGGAGGAACAAACTCAACTCCATAGCAGAGTAGACTCCACAGTGAGATTAGTTTCTTGAATTCCTCCAGCAAACTATGGCCACACATAAAACAAGTTTGATAACTTCCTACCGTATTGGTTACATATTCAGTATTTTCACAAGAACATAGGTAGCAGGAGTGAGCCAATGACACCTTGAGCCTTCACTGCCAATCACAAGAAGATGAGGGATGCCATGCTTCTTTGTAGACAGTTCACATATCATTCCTTGCTGGAATCTATGGATTGTTATCCTGTCAGATGCTTCATCTGTTTAAGGGCCTAACCATCTAATTTAATTAACACATTAATTTTTTTAACTTTTGTATCTTTTTGTAATATTAAACAATCTAAGAATGTGCAGATCTGGATTTTAGACTCTTTGGATGTGGCAGAATGCTGTACCAGTGTGCTCTCGCTCAAAGAGGCACTGACGTAAACAGCAGGATGGTGATTCAATATCAGTGATTAAATGAGGGTTTCTGTGTTGCTGGCTAGATGCTCACAATCCAGACTTTGGAATGGAACCTCAGTACGGCAGGGCATTAGCACCAACACACACACTTCACCGTAGCTGGATAATTAACCAATCACACTAATGAGGCCAAGCCACAGGTTTATGTTCATGCTGAGAACCTGTGTATTTCCTCATGCAAATGTACAACAAACAGTGCATGTCATTCCACTGGCAGAGCATTAGCAAAGGGCTGTAAAATATAGTACAGAAAGTTAAGGGAGTTTAGAACACAAAATGCAATGACTCTTTTCACAGAAATCCATGAGAAAAATATATTATAATGTATTATGTTTATTTCTGTCAATTATAGTAACATTGCAACTTAAGCATCAGCATCATAACAATCTGTCTGTGTTGTAACTATGTTTTTATTTCTATGTATGTATAATACCTGGCTCACCTACAATCCTATCAGCCCATCCTACCCATCAATAAGCTGCAACATCCTGTGCAAGTCTAACATAATGTCCGAACTTCTATACTCAATTAGCGACAGATAAAGGCTAAAGTGCCAAATTCCTTCTTCCTGTGACATCACTTTCAGGGAACTATGAACGTGTACTCATAGAATTGGTAAAGAAGGAACTGCAGATGCTGGAGAATCGAGGGTTACACAAAAAGCTGGAGAAACTCAGCGGGTGCAGCAGCATCTAAGGAGCAGTCTGAAGAAGGGTCTCGACCCGAAATGTCGCCTATCTCCTTCGCTCCTTAGATGCTGCTGCACCCGTTGAGTTTCTCCAGCTTTCTGTACTCATAGAACCCTGGGTACACAAAAGGCTGGAGAAACTCAGCAGGTGCAGCAGCTTCTAAGGAGCGAAGGAGATAGGTAACGTTTCGGGCCGAAAACCTTCTTCAGACTGATGGGAGGTGGGGGGGGCGGGGAGAAGAAAGGAAAAAGGAGGAGGAGCCCGAGGGTTGGGGGAGAAGTGGGAAGGGGAGGAGACAGCAAGGGTTAACAGAATTGAGAAAATTCAACGTTCAAGCCCAGAGGATGCAGACTCCCCAAGCGGAATATGAGGTGCTGTTCCTCCAATTTGCCGTGTTGCTCACTCTGGCCGTGGAGGAGGCCCAGGACAGAGAGGTCGGATACGGAGTGGGAGGGGGAGTTGAAGTGCTGAGCCACCGGGAGGTTGGGTTGGTTATTGCGGACCGAGCGGAGGTGTTCGACGAAACGGTCGCCCAGCCTCCGCTTGGTTTCACCGATATAGATCAGCTGGCATCTGGAGCAACGGATGCAGTAGATGAGGTTGGAGGAGGTGCAGGTGAACCTCTGTCGGACCTGGAAGGACTGCTTGGGTCCCTGAAAGGAGTGGAGGGGGGAGGTAAAGGGACAAGTGTAGCATCTCTTGCGGTTGCAAGGGAAAGTGCCCGAGAAAGGGGTGGAGCGGGAGGGAAGGGAAGAATTGAAAGGGAGTTGCGGAGGGAGGGGTCTTTGCGGAAGGCAGACGGGGGGGGGGGGGGGGAGATGGAAAGATGAGGCGAGTGGTGGGGTCACGTTGGAGGTGGCGAAACTGGCGGAGGACTATGTGTTGTATGTGCCGGCTGGTGGGGTGAAAGGTGAGAACCAGGGGGTCTCTGCCCTTGTTGCGAGTGGGGGAATGGGGAGAGAGGGCAGTGTTGCGGGGTATGGAGGAGACCCTGGTGCGAGCCTCATCTATAGTGGGGGAGGGGAATCCACGTTCTCCGAAGAATGAGGACATTTGTGATGACCTGGTGTGGAACACCTCATCCTGGGAGCAGATGCGGCGTAGACGGAGGAATTGGGAATAGGGGATGGAGTCCTTACAGGAAGCAGGGTGGGAGGAAGAGTAGTCCAGGTAGCTGTGGGAGTCAGTTGGTTTGTAGTGGATGTCAGTCAGGAGTGTATCACCTGCGATAGAGATGGTGAGGTCAAGGAATGGTAGGGAAGTGTCGGAAATGGTCCAAGTGTATTTGAGTGCCGGATGGCAGTTGCTGGTGAAATGGATGAAATCAGTCAGTTGTGTGTGGGTACAACACATAGTTCTCCGCCCGTTTCGCCACCTCCAACGTGACCCCACCACTCGCCACATCTTCCCATATCCCCCCCGGTCTGTCTTCTGCAAAGACCGCTCCCTCCGCAACTCCCTTGTCAATTCTTCCCTTCCCTCCCGCTCCACCCCTTCCCCGGGCACTTTCCCTTGCAACCGCAAGAGATGCTACACTTGTCCCTTTACCTCCCCCCTCCACTCCTTTCAGGGTCCCAAGCAGTCCTTCCAGGTCCGACAGAGGTTCACCTGCACCTCCTCTAACCTCATCTACTGCATCCGTTGCTCCAGATGCCAGCTGATCTATATCGGTGAGACCAAGCAGAGGCTGGGCGATCGTTTCGTCGAACACCTCCGCTCGGTCCGCAATAACCAACCCGACCTCCGGTGGCTCAGCACTTCAACTCCACCTCCCATTCCGTATCCGACCTCTCGGTCCTGGGCCTCCTCCACGGCCAGAGTGAGCAACACCGCAAATTGGAGGAACAGCACCTCATATTCCGCTTGGGGAGTCTGCATCCTCTGGGCTTGAACGTTGAATTTTCTCAATTCTGTTAACCCTTGCTGTCTCCTCCCCTTCCCACTTCTCCCCCAGCCCTAGGGCTCCTCTTACTCCTTTTTCCTTTCTTCTCCCCGTCCCCTCCACCTCCCATCAGTCTGAAGAAGGTTTTTGGCCCAAAACGTTGCCTATCTGCTTCGCTCCTTAGAAGCTGCTGCACCCACTGAGTTTCTCCAGCCTTTTGTTTACCCTCGATTTTCCAGCATCTGCAGTTCCTTCTTTAATACTCATAGAACGCTCTTTCCTTCACGCTCTATTGTTCACTGTCAAGGTCTTACTCTGGTGTGACTTCCCAAACGACAACACCTCACATTCATCTGAATTAAACTCCATTTGCCATGCCTCAGCCTACTTATCCCAAGCTGAACACAATCCACTGTAATTCATGACAACCCCATTCATTGTCTAAGATACCACCTATTTTAGTTAATCTGCACACTTACTCATCATGCCTTGCACATTCTCATCAAAATCATTGATATAGATGAAGCCAATGTTGTATCCAGTTAATTTCTACCTTGTTCTGGTATAGGGATAGGCATTCCATGACTCCTCTTCCACACGCAATGCAGCTTTAGGTAAAATAGATCGGAACCAGCTGGGTATATGCATGCCAATATGGTAGACTTTGTGAGTGTACTGGCCAGAACCCCCAGGTCCATCGTTATAGGGCCTGTTCTCAAGGATCTCCACTCCACTGCCTTCTCCACAAGTCTCATCTCTGCTCTTTTTCTGTAAGACATAAACACAGTTTGCGTGAGACACCAAGTAATAACATCACTGAGAGCACACAAGAATCAAAAGCATCAGGCTGCAATTTGGAATGATTTTAGTGGGGGGGGGGGGGGGGGGGGGAGAGGAGAGGTGGGGGCCAGACAAAGCCAGACCAGTGATAGGTGACTACAAGTGAGGGGGGTTTGACTGGCAGATAAGTGGCAAAAGCTTAGAGTTGAAAATTTACTCCGTTAAACTAGATGGAACAGTGCTTTTAGTTCCAAAAATCATTTCATGTCCCACATTGAAACATATTCATACCATTAGTACATCAAAATCGGCAATGACATTAAGACTTTACTCCAATTAAAAGCCATTCTTTCAAAAGTAATTCTGAATAAACCATCAGTGAATGATGTGTCCAACAAAAAAAGCTTTCCACTATACCTGAGTAGACGTGACAATAAACTGAATTCAAACTCAATTGTAACCATGGTCTGTTGAGGCACAGGAAAAACCAGACGGTCACAGCCTTGATCACTTTCTCAATAAGATGTTTACTGAATGGTGTGCTCAGACATTATTGCCAATGCTGTCACAATTAACATATAAAAAGCCATTGGTCTGTCAAATGTGCAGCATTTGTCCGTTGCTTAATAATACTGTTCGGTTTATCATTGACCAGAAACAATTGGACCCGCTACAATTAAACCGCTTCAACGTTCCAATTTTAGCTGACTTGGAAAATGCAGTGAATAATGCAGATGAACTGCAATGCAATTTGCATTTCAACAAGGACAGGACCGGGCCTCACAGTCCTGGATTATAGGTGTTCAAAACGATAGGAAAGAAAAAAGGGGTTGTAATCCAAATTAAGGAAGAAAGAAGATTGTTTGCGAGATCAAGCACAGAACTTGTCAAGGGTTAAACAAGAATGAAGCTTTCAGACTCAGGACTGTAAGTCACAGACCATCAGTCTGCAAAGATATTGGTGTATTGGGCAAGAAGGGTTGAGTGACTTTATTTTTGAAGAAGGGAAGGGAGGATATCTCCCACGTCAACATTGATTGTAAAAAAGATTAGAAGAAAGAGCAGAGGAGAGAGGTTGAGGAAAGTGTTCAGGAGAGCTCGCTTGTTTGCCATGTTTCCAGCTGCTTCTGGGGAACGAGGTGGGCCTCAGATCCAGTCTGGGAACAGTTGGGGATCGGTCATCACTGGATTATATGGTTGAGATTAATAATGGAGAGGAATATAAAACAAAAATTCTAAATGAGAGGATGAATAATCTACTATTTGATCAGAAATGATCTGCCCAGTAAAATTGCAACCAGATTTTGGTCGGTAACACTAACTGAATGGCTGACAACCTAATAAAAAGGAATATTTCAGATACTGGTTAAGTATGTTTCCACAAGTGGGGAAGGAAGGAAGAACCAAAAATAATGCCCACTGGATTTCAAAGAGTAACTCCAGTGCAAACAGGTGAGAGTAATTAAAATATATCAAATATAAAATATAGGGGAAAGTTGTTGTCAATAAATGTCAGCCACAATGGCCCTGAGCATGTTGACAAGGTGCGGATTGTACAAAGATTCTCATGAGCTGGAGTTCAGAAGGGGCCGGATTCCATGTATAAGAAGGAACTGCAGATGGCAGACAAAAATGCTGGAGAAACTCAGCGGGTGAGTCAGCATCTATGGTGCGAAGGAAATAGGCAACGTTTCGAGTCGAAACCCTTCTTAGGCTGCTAACTAGTAGCTACGCAGGAAGATAGGCCAGTGATTGCGATAGAAACATCTCTGCTCGGATCAGTCAGCATAGGGCTGACGTGTGTGGGGACTGGACCTTTCACACATGTGGTTATGACTCTGCATGACATAATTCAAGAACATTCACTGAGCTTCATTGATGATCTTAATCCCTGTAGATTACTTCATATTGTTAGTTGTTTTTGATTTTTAGCCCACAGCAAACATTGTAATTAGAATTTTCGATAGTTCATTTTCTGGTGCTCTGGATAGTGCCAATGTGTCCAGAACATGGTAAAAGACATTTCTATTTGTCCATAACTGACTTGGAGATTAAAAGCTTTCTCTCCAATAACAAAGGTGGCCAATGGCTCCATCACCTTTGTTTGGCTATTAAGTAGCAGGTGACTCATGCCAAACCATTGGTGGGATTAAAGATGTGCAGTAGCATAATCTGAATATTATGCTGTGTACATCTCAGATGTTAGAAACCAAAATATATTGCAGTTTATTTCACAGTATCTTAGCAACACACAGTATAGGTTTCACAGAAGTAGATTCAGAAGTCTGAAGAAGGGTCTCGACCCGAAACGTCGCCTATCTCCTTCGCTCCTTAGATGCTGCTGCACCCGCTGAGTTTCTCCAGCCTTTTGTGTAACCCCCAGTAGATGACAACTTGGCTTCCTTTTGTCCAATTTGTCGCCACATTGTTTTTACTGAGATTAGTAAAAGCTTTTGATCTCTGCAAGAAGCAATCTAAATGCTTGAATGAATCCTTTGTACTTTAGCCTGTACGTCAGTATGTGCAACGCATATTTACTGAGCAGGTTTCTGAGCTCCGTCTCTATAGAAGCCGTTAAGTAACTGACGTTCTCCATAATTAAAAAGTGCTTGCTCTTATTGCATGTAATTTAATGCCATTAGTTTAGCCAAGAGATATCAGCCTCCATCTGTTGTACATAACTAGCGATGCTTCTGATTATAATTTATAATTTAAACATAATCACTGAAGAGACGACATGAATGTCTCCTTTTATACTGAACTGGAAGTGCTTGGAGAGGGACACAAGTTATATGCAATAAATTCCATGGTGAAGAGAATAGTGCACAAACAGGCAAACCCAGTGCATGCACGCCAATGGCCTTCAACAAATGCTGCCAGAACCTGACGTCAATGGGCTGCACGATGGGGCAATTGATGTCCATATTGTTCTAAACCGTTCCTATCCATGTCCCTGTCAAAATTCTTTTAAATATACCTGCCTCAACTACCTTCTCAGGCAGCTCATTCTATATACCCACAACCCTCTGAGTGAAAAAGCTGCCCCTTGGGTTCATATTAAATCTTGTCCCTTTCACCGTAAACATATGTCCTGTTGTTTAAAATAATCTGTGCATTCATGGTGTCTATTCCCCTTATGATTTTATACACATCTATCGATCACCGCTCATCTTCCTGGGATCCAAGGAATAGTCCTACCCAGCCGCTCCCTGCAGCTCAGCCCTCAAGTCTTGGCAACATCCTCATACATCTTTACAGCGTAGTGACATCCTTCCTTTAGCAGGGCGACCAAAACTGAACACAGTACTCCAAGTGTGGCCTCACCAACATTTTGTACAACATCCCAACTTCTATACTCAATACCCTGACTGATGAAGGCCAATGTACCAAGAGCCTTCTTGACCATCCTATCTGCTTGTGATATCACTTTCAGGGAACTCCTTCATCCCTGCTTTAAACCACTCCCCAGGGCACTCCTGTTCACTGTGAAAGTCCAGCCCTGGTTTGACCTCCCAAAATATGACACCTCACACTCATCTGCATTAAACTCTATCAGCCATTCTGCAGCCCACTTGTCCAGCTGATCAAGAGCTTGCTGAAAATATTGATAACCATCTTCGCTGTCTATGATACTACCCACCTTAGTGTCATCTGCTACCTTATTAATCAAGCTTTATACATTCTAATCCATTCTAATATAAACCACAAACACCAATGGGCTCAGAACTATTCAGCTATGGCACACCACTCGTCGCAGGCCTCCAGTTCCACCACTACCCTGCTCTGGGGGAAAGGGGTGAGTGCAGAAGTATGGGCAAAGGCTCCATCGACAAGAGAGGTGTGGGGGAGAAGGAGGAGGAGGCGGAGGCCGCTCCAGCAACCAGCAGTGTGTGGTACAACAATGTGTCAGAGTCACATGATGTGGAACACTTACATCCTTGTCCTCCCCACCATTCCATTTACTGTAATCTTTCCCTATTTTGTTACGATTGTCTCTAAACTGTACCAGAAGCTGCCTTAAGGACAAATTATTCTATGTTATGATGTGCCTGCATTCGCTCAGTTTAACTAAAGTCCTATAGATAAAACCTGTTTTGGAAGACTGAAGAATTCAACGTATGTATTCAGATAACTGCACAGAGTTATGCAGACCTGTGTGTATTAACATTAAATCATGCGTTGGAGCTTCAGAAAAATAACCATGGCCTGGACAAAGTGTCACGATGCTAACACCCATCTTACCATGGTGTTAGTGGATGGAAAAAGATGCAGTTCGATGTTCCAATGGGATGAGTACACATTTCTGGGATAGGGCCTTGCTTGTTTTGTGAACTTTGCAATGCTGGAGCTGAGTGAAGAGTTAAGCTCAGCTAATGATCTTCCATTGAGAGGAGAGATGGAAATGGATGTGATTATCTCCAGCAGCCAAATCAGAACAGAATGAGTCTTTAAACATCTATTTGCCAGCTTTTTACCCAACTGATTTCACATGAGTGGTGACTTAATTGTTATTTATGGAGCTGGAGAATTAGTGAAGTGTCACTTAAAAGTATAGGTTATTTTACATGGTTAAGGAGAATGAATGATTCAAATGACTGCTGCAGGCTGTGGCCAAAGCTGCCCTTTTAGTGGTTCTGACAGCTAATTCATTAGCAGCAGCCTGCATTCAGCACCTGCCTCCCAGCCTTTCGCTTCATGATAGATGGATTCCAGGCAAGACAGCACTCAAAGTGAGCATTTATTTATCTATCCATAAATGGTTTATGGCAGTATGAGGAATGCAGAAGCCATGCTGATATCCAAGAAACAACAACTAAATTGCACATTTGTGAATTGGTTACCTAACGTTAGGTTCACCATTTTAACTTGAATTTAATTATGTTTGATTTAATCAAAGATGTTTTGCCCACTGGGATATGTGTATGCTATTTGAGCACAGTTAGTTGGCTTGGTTATTCAGGGAAGTAACTCCATCATGAACAGGCATCATCTGTTGCTATGACAACAGGACTTCATTAGCAGCCCATCGTTAGTTTGGTTCACTTAGGCCAACCTCAGCGCTGCACACTAAGCATTGTCAATATTATTCTGCATGTTGGCAATGGTAACCATGGTTGCGACACATGCCCTTTATGATTTTAAAATGCTCAGCATTCATATTAAAATGTGACAAAACTGCTTGTGTTCAAAAATAAAAATGTTTCCCGTATTACAGTGAAAATAATGAAGAGAAGGGCGAGACTGGCATTTCTACCAAAGCATTCACAACCTTTGTACGTTACAAAACACGTTAACCAAAGATTGCTGCATTCAATGTGTTGGTCCAGATACAGGCAACGTGATATGATGCAGAGAGTGCACAATATTTGGTAAGGAACAGCTGGTTCAATTCATATTGAAATTAAGTACAGATGATTTCTTGCAAAGGATTTCAAATACTAAGTCGGAGTACAGGCTAGCCCCGGGGTGCAGGCTAGCCCCGGGGTGCAGGCTAGCCCCGGGGTGCAGGCTAGCCCCGGGGTGCATGCTAGCCCCGGGGTGCAGGCTAGCCCCGGGGTACAGGCTAGCCCCGGGGTACAGGCTAGCTTTGGAGTACAGGCTAGCCCTGGAGTACAGGCTAGCTCTGGAGTACAGGCTAGCTCTGGAGTACAGGCTAGCTCTGGAGTACAGACCTGCTCTGGAGTACAGACCTGCTCTGGAGTACAGACCTGCTCTGGACTTCCACCTTGGTCTCTCTATATATCAATGATCTTTAGATCCACCCCATTTCCTCTATACTCCTAAGTACTCCTAAAATACACTTGTCTGGGTTCAATTCCGTCTGCTACTTCCCCACCCAACTATCTCGCTAACCTGTGTCCCTCTGCATCCTTACACAGGTTCTTCACGGGGTCAAATGCTGGCAAGTCGCACCAGCTTAGATGGGCATCTGGCATGATGAGTGCAGCCAATGAGCCTGTTTTTGTGCCGTGTGACTCTAAGACCAACTATTCTAACTTAACACGATGCACAACTATTTCAGAAAATTGAGTTTGCAGAAAATGTGAAGTTAAAATTCATATTCATTTTAGTAATGTGAACTAATTACAGTTCTTCTCGCTTACAACTCCTTTCAATAATCTGGTTCACTGTTATAGTCCCATTACCAGTCTGCTTCACTCAGCCATACACCTTGCCTGTTTTGTTACCCACCTCTTTTTGTTTCTTATCTTTCATCTTAAGACTGGTTTATCTCTAACTTTTCCCAGTTAGGATGAAAGATCAAGTCATCGAATTGGAACATTAACTATTTCACCCTGAACAGATGCTGCCTGACTTATACATCCAACATTTTCTATCTCTGTTATTTCCAGTTGTATTTTCTACTTGGCTTAAAGAAGGAATGTGAACTCTTCAAACTGGTAGATTTCACATGGTCTCTGGATTTAGTAGCAACTAATTAATACAAAGACGTAAGTAGGCAGAAAAAATACACCTCGCCATCTGTGGCAGAGTATATACAGCATACTTACATGACAGGTAGAGGGAGCTTGAAAACGTGTAATGCCAGACTCAGGAACAGCTTCAGAATGGTTCTTACATAAGCTAGGGCACTGTCCGATTCACCTCTACCCCATTGCGGACATTGAACTTTGTCCAGAAAACTGATGCTCCACAATGCTATACTCTGCACTGTATCTTCTCCTTCGCTCTACCTATTGTACTGTGTTTGACTTGATTGTATTTATGTATAATATATCCAAGCTATTTGGATAGCTTTTCACTGGACCTCGATACACGTGCCGATAATAAACCAAAACTTTAATTGATGAGAAACAATCACATGTCGCGCCAGCGCTTGGCACAGTACTGAGTCCGTGCCCTCAGCAGCAGGGAGAATCAGCTGGCAGCAATATTTGCAGACATTTGTAACTCTCACTATTCCATTCTGTGGTTCCCACCTGTTTTAAGACCACCACTATCATACTGGTGCCAAAGAAAAACATTCCTCAATGCCGACCGCCCAGTGGCTCCAACACCCACCATCGTGACGTGCTTTCAGAGGCTGGTCATGGCGCACATCGACTCCAGCTTTGAAGTCAGCCTTGATCCGCTGCAGTTCGCCTATGGCACATGCCATCTAGCTGGCCCTTGAAACATCAGGATAACAAGTTACCTACATTTGCTCCACCATCAGCACCTTCATTCCACCTAACTCCTCTTCCAACTGCTGGACCTAGGACACAGCAGAGCCCTCTGCAACTGCATGCTTGACTTCCTCACCCATAGACACAACCAGTAAGGATAGGTGACAAAATATCCTTCATGATCATTCTCAACACCAGTGCCCTGCAAGACTGTTCTCTGCTCCTTAAACACTTAAGGGCCTGTCCTACAAGCATGCAACTCTATGCGATTAGCGCGACCTAACGTGGTCGCTTGAGCCGTCCGGCGTCGCGGGGCCGGTCCCACTTCGATCGCCGGAGCCGTGCGGAGTTCGTCCCGACACCGCGCAGGGCTCCGAAAAACTGACTATGTCCAAAAATTCCACGCGGCAACGGCTTGTCGGCTCGCAGTTGCCTCGACGCATTACACACCGCCCCGACATTGTGCCTCCGTGAACCTATCCGTAGGTGCCTCCGTGACCCTCTATGTGTGTGGCTCCGTGGCCCTGTGTGTGTGTGCCTCTGTGCCCCTCTCTGTGTGCCCCTCTCTGTCCTGGCGAACTTACCTTAGACTTCGCTCCAAGTTCGCCTCACTTTGCACCGCGTTGCGCCACTTACCCAACCTCCACGCGACCCCTACTGCCGGTTTGGTTGCGCTTGCCGCATGCAGGCGCATGCTGGTGGGAACGGCCCTGTACAGGGGATCACCCGACCTCCGCGCGGCCCCCGCATCTAGTATGATAGCGTTCATCGCATAGAGTTGCATGCTTGTAGGACAGGCCCTTTAGACTACCAGACAAATTCTGCTCTACCTCTTTTTACAGGTTTGCAGATGACACCACTGCAGGGGGCCAGATCTCAAACAATGTTGAGACAGAGTGCAGGAAGGTGTTTGGGTGCTTGCTAACATGATGTCAATGTCAGCAAAACAAAGGAGCTGCTCATAGACTTCAGAAAGTGGGCTGGAGTATAAACCCCAGTGTGTTTCAAGTGGAGATTGTTGAGAGGTGTAAATATCACCAACAACTTGTCCTGGTCCAACCACCCTGACACTGTGGCCGGGAAAGCCCACAAACACTTCGACTTTTTCAGAAGGCTAAGCAAATTTGGCAATTTTCTACAAATGCATCACATAAAGCATCCTGTAAGTATGCAATCACTCTACCCAAGGCTGCAAGAAGTACGGAGTTGTGGATGCTGCCCAGTGCACTCTATGTCACGCTGCCTGGGAAATGTCACCAATACACATCCAAGTCATTCTCCCTTCAATCGTCTCTTATCCAGCAAGAGCTTAAAGGTTCAAGAACAGCTTTTCCCCCCACAGTTATCATGTTGAATTATTGTTGTCATGAACAACTTTGTTTTGTGTGTTATCCATGTAAATATTTGATTACATGCAGAATGTTCAGAAATAGTGCCACAGCAAGGTAGATTGGGGGAATCGGAAATACATCCTTCATGTAGCGACGTTATAAAACCTACCTTCAGCGGCGCTGCAGATCTGCCACGGGCTGTGTGTGTGACTGTGGCGCCTTTGGGGGGGGGGGAAATTAAAATGCAGGTTTGTATTGCTTGTCGGAGAGGGATTTCCTCGGGCTGCTAGTCAATGAAGAAAAATCGATCGGACTTCCGTTCCCGTTTTTTTAAATTTTAGTTTTTATTTTTGCTGGACAATTTAATAGTAGGATTAAAGTAAAAAACGACTTTGAAAGCCCTCAATGCCTTCAACGTGACGGATCGTAAATATCAGGACAAAACAAAGGGTAAGTCGTCTATTTCACATATAATCTTGCTTCTTGGGATGGCTTTAGTCTACTTTTACGACGCAAAAATGTTATTTAGTCCCCAAATGCTTTGCCATGTCTTTGCCTGCCGATATGGGGTTAATATTCACGGCAACGGCAACGTTCCAATCGATCGCATTCCAGAAACACCCATTCGCAAGATAATCAAAATTATCTTTTTTTTGGACAATCATGTCAAAATCATGTATATTTTGTGTAATTGTCTATCCTTAATCAATATTTTTATACTAAACATCCACAACAGTTTTAGTCACATGTATTGTGCGAAAAATAATAATTTTGATTAGATTGAGAGTGGATGTTTCTAGATTAATTTATGGGAATTAAACATTAAATTCCTTCCATTTGGCATATAAATTCATGACAGTGAGATTTAAAAATCATGTTATATTGTGAATTCTTGTGTGAATGGGATTAGTTTGTTATTTGGATACATATGCTATTTAAAAAAAATAGACTTTTCTTAAGAAATGGATAGATGTTTAGATCTAGTAATTGAATTTAGATGAATTTAATTGATTAGATGAATTTAATTGATTTGATAAAACTGATGAATATGAAATTTTGTTGGGTATTTACTTTTTTTTAGCGTTTAACTTTATAATTTCTACCTTTTTTCTAAAACTGCAAATAATAACTTGTGTCTGTTAATGCTGTTCAGTGTTTTTTCTCTTTACATTTTAAGCAGATGTGTCCGAAGAAGAAATGCAAAATTGTCAATCCAAATGCCCAGCAAAAGAGACTGATTTAGACAGCATTTGCAGAGATTATCCGAATTTGGACTACTCCAAATGTGATGATCTACAGGATATTCTTAATGGGAAAGTAGTGGGCAGAAAGGCATGTCATGCGTGGCTTGAAGAGCAAAAACTTGTAGTTTACAATGCAAACATTGAAAAGTTGAAGGCAGTCTGCGTGTTTATTTTTATTTCCGTCACAACGGCCAATTTTGTAATTAGCTACAATTAGATAACTAACTAATTATATGCTTTAATTTCAGGTCATCCAAGTAAGATGTTTCATATTTGTTTCAGAATGCTTCAATCTATAATAACTGAAAATTTCATTCAGTTCTCTTAATTTTTAAGAAAGTTATGGGCTTTTGACTGTCCTCGATCACAGCTTTTGTGTTAAGTCAATGGAAAAGCAATAGGGAACAAGGTGCTAATTTCCGAGTATGGAAATGGCCATAACTTTGTTAATACTGAAGATATGAAAGTGAATTAGGTATCAAATTAAATTTCTTTTTATGTTTTATCTGATGGGATAATTGCAGACTTGATTTTGAAAATCTCAATTTTTTTGTAACATTGCTACTTCATGTAAAAGATCATGTATCTCTAACACTATCACTGACCATCACTTCTGCCCAAACTATGCTTGCCTCTTTGTAGGGTACGTCAAACAATCTTTGTTCGAGGCGTACCATGGCCCTATCCCTGAACTCTACCTCTGCTACATCGATGACTGCATTGGTGCTACCTCCTGCATCCATACAGAACTCACTGACTTCATCCATTTCACCACTAACTTCCATCAGGCACTCAAATACACCTGGACCATTTCCGACACTCCCAACCGTTTCTGGACCTCACTATCTCCATCGCAGGTGACAGACCACTGTCTGGCATCCACTATAAACCCACTGACTCCCATGGCTATCTAGACTACACTTCTTTCCACCCTGCTTCCTGTAAGGACTCCATCCCCTACTCCCAATTCCTCCGTCTACGCCGTATCTGCACCCAGGATGAGGTGTTCCACACCAAGATGTCTTCAGAGAACGCGGGTTCCCCTCTTCTACTGTAGATGAGGCTCTCACCAGGGTCTCTTCAATACCCCGTAACACTGCTCTCACTCCCCATCCCCCCCACTCGCAACTACGGCAGAGTCCCCCTTATCCGCACCTTCCACACTACCAGCCGTCACATACAACAAATAATCCTCCGACATTTTCGTCACCTTCGACGGGTTCCAACCACTGGCCACGTCTTCCCATATCCTCCCGTCTGCTTTCCGCAGAGACAGTTCCCTCCGTAACTCTCTGGTCAATTTGTCCCTTCCCACCCAAACCACCCCCTCTCCTGGCACTTTCCCTTGCAACCGCAGGAAATGCTACACTTGTCGCTTTACCTCCCCCCTTGACTCCATTCAAGGACCCAAGCAGTCTTTCCAGGTGAGGCAGAGGTTCACCTGCACCTCCTCCAACCTCATCTATTGCATCCACTGTTCTAGGTGTCAACTGCTCTACATTGGTGAGACCAAAGATCATAGAGTGGAGCAAGATAGACCACTCCTGCAAAATCCAATGGACTGACGTGTAGTACACAACAGAGTGTAACTTCCGCCATTTCAGTAAACCCGACCTGACTTCAGTTATGCCTCTTGCAGTGTAATCAGCGTTGCGGGCGAACAGTTTGTGTTTACTATATTTATAGTATGTTTATAGTACCTTTGCTTGGACACTATTAAATATTATGTTTATTATAATACACTTATAATACTATGTTTATGGTATCTTTGCTTGGAGCCCTGCACACAGACTGCGTATCCAGCCCCCAGTGCAACACTCCCAGACTCTGCTACCAGAAGGCAGACTATTAAATCAATCCGGAGTTTAACACTGTCACTACACAGACACTGCTCACCAGAAGACAAGTTATTGAGTCAGGGTGGATTTTCAGTACACGGAACTCTGCTAGGGGAATCCCACAGTAGGGATACCAGCCCCAGCGCTAACAGCCCATCTTCTACCTCTCTCGGCCGGTGACAACGTTTCCAATGGAAACGACACCTGTGGCAGTGACACCGATCGTGGCACTCCCTGCACAAGACGCTGTTCCCAGCGGAGAGAAACTGTCCTCACTATAAAGGCGAACCCTCTCTGCCTCTCTGCCCACGCTTCGCATTCGTAGCACCGGCACAGGATGTGCGCAGAGATGGATAAACAACACACGAGGAATCATCTTACTGGGGAGTGTGAGGTAACTCATAGAGCATCTATGAACTTTGTCAGAGAACGGAGAGAGAGTGGGAGGGAGGAAGGGAGAGGGAGCAGGCAGAGGGAAGGGAGGGAGGGAGGGAAGGGGAGAGAGGGGAGGAGGCCAACAGGAGGAGAGGGAGAGAGAGGGGGAGGAGAGGGCAGGGAAGGAGAGAAGAGTGAGAAGGGGAGGGAGAGAAGGGGGAGGGAGAGAAGGGAGAGGGAGGGAAGAATGGACAATAGGAAGAGGTGAAGGTGGACACTGCGAGACAGAGGGGAGAGGAGAGAGGTCTCGGAAGGAAAGAGTGGGGAGGAGAAGGGGGAAGAACGACGGAAAGGACGGGGACAGAACGAGAGACAGCAAGTGAGAGGGTACAGGGAGAGATCGGGGGAGGAGAGAGTGAGAACTGCGGGGACAAATGGGTCAGAACGCAAGACCATGAGAGGAGAGACTGGGCGGGTGGGTCAGGGAGAGGTGGGCAGACGGAGAGACTGAAATGAAACAGAGAAAGATAAAGTAGCGAGCGAGAGAGGCAGAGAGAGAGAGGACGATGTGGGGTTTTACACTAGAAGCCGAGCGGAGGGACCAAAAAAAAGACAATTTGTGTGGTATTTGGTAAAATAATAGCAATATGAAGACGCCCTGACCAAAGCAAAGATACTAGAGCGGAGATGGAAGCCGGTTACGCAAATGGCGCTAAAGAATACCCGTGATCTACTACAGCTTTTTCGTCGAGTGGACTATCTTGCTCCGCTCTATGATCTTTGTGCGAGACCAAGCGATGGCTTGGCAATCGCTTCGCCCAACACCTTCGCTCGGTTCGCAATAACCAACCTGATCTCCCAGTGGCTCAGCACTTCAACTCCCCATCCCATTCTGAATCCGACCTTTCTGTCCTGGGCCTCCTCCATGGCCAGAATGAGGCCCACCGTAAATTGGAGGAGCAGCACCTCATATTTCGCTTGGCTAGTTTACACCTCAGTGATATGAACTTTGACCTCCAATTTCAGGTAGTCCCTGCTTTCTACTTCTTTCCCCTCCCCTTCCCAGCTCTCCCTCAGCCCACTGTCTCCGCCTCTTCCTTTCTTCTCCCCTCCCCCCCCCCCCCCACCCTCACATCAGTCTGAAGAAGGGTCTCGACCCAAACGTCACCTATTTCCTTCGCTCCATAGATGCTGCCTCATACACTGAGTTTCGCCATCATTTTTGTCCACCTTCATGTAAAAGAGGTCAGTTCAAGATCTGATAATAGTGTGATTTACATTAATGATTTGGATCTGTTTACGTCCTCTTTTGGATTATCTGATGTACTCCTGTATGGTCTGATTTGCCTGGTGCTAAACAATACTTGCCACTGTATCTCACAGCAGGTGATAATAATAGACCAATACAAAATGGTAAATGGGGATATCTGCCAGAAACGAAGGAAACAAGCTGGATTAATTTCAGCAACTCATAATCAAATCTTTTATAAAAACTGCCCCAGCATGTCAATGGAATATAATGACAAGCAAATCTGACAACTGCTGTCAGCTTGGACTATCATTGGATGCTTTGTGATAACAGCAACACAGAGCAGAATAAATAGCAGCATTGGCGACACATCCTGAAATAGCTGGTAAACAGAAGTATTATTCCCTAAGGGCACCGGCTAGTCATGTTGATAACACCAGTCAGCTGCAGAACATAGCTGCTAGGGAAGGTAAGATCATTATTATTTGGAGTCTCAAACAAGCAAAATAATAATAGAGAATTCTAAAGCACAGAATGGGAGACATTTTAGCAGATCCAGCTGCTGCTGAATCTTTGATAAATGCATCCACGGACACATAACCCAGTCCGTGCTCAATCTTCAAATTTAAACGTGAACATTTTTCTATCCAAAAAAACAATTTCCAAATGTCTCCATTATAAAAATTATAAATGCTGGTTCCCCAATTTGTTAATGAGCATCCTGCAGCTTAACAATCTGCTACATAATCTGTCTTCTAGCTGAAACGTTAAATTGAGGCCAAAAGCAAACGACTGCAGATGCCAGATGCAAGCACTCCCTGCAGCTTTACATGCCCAGTGCTGCGATGCTGCCACGTACTCTTGCTCATCTCTACCTCATTCACATTCCATGATTGCACAATAGTAATTATTTTACTACCTCAAATTGCACCATTCTGCTGTTTTGCATTTGTCGTTACCACATACACCATTTCATGTGAGCAAGGAATTTGAGAGCGCTGTGGCATACACGCTCTGGTGCCATTGGGAAACCTGATCCAGGCTGGGTGACTGCCCCCGTGTGTGACTATGAGCCGCTAATTCTCCATGCCACACCATACTGTCCAATAGAAGCAGAGCACCGCTCTTCTTGCGATGTGGCACATTATAGTCCTCCGCACCTGACAATAAATTCAACAATTTCCAAAGATCAGCTATACCAGTCTTGTATCTCAATTTATTTTGTGAATGACTACGATGCAAATGTGAGAGGCAATGGTGTAAAAAGATTGGCAAAGTTATTGAAAAATTGGGAGGTAGTGATATTGATGTCTTGGTGAAATGGGCTGAAAAATGGCAGATGGAGTTTAATCCAGACAAAACCTTGGGAATTGATGTGATAGTGCGGGAGAGGTGCAGAGGAAGTTCACCGGGGCATTGCTTGGCTTGGAGAGACTGGAGAAGCAAGGTCTGTTCTCCCTGGTGTGGAGAAGGTTAAGAGGGGACATGATCGAGGTACATACAATAATGAGGGGCGTAAATAGGGTAAACCAGTAAACCTTTCCCATTTCACAGGTGGATAAAACGAGAGGACCCAGAGTTAGGGTAAGGAAGTTCAGATTTAGAAGGGATCTGAGAGTACTTGGAATGCACTGCCTGAGAGAATGGCGGAAGTTGTGTTGCTGAGAGCTTAAAGGTGCACTTAAATGAGTTAGACATAGAAAGCTATGGACCATATCCTAGAAGATAGGATGAGAGCAGAAGGGTGCCCACTAGTCAGTGTTGATGAGTTGGGCCGAATAGCCCGTTTCTGCCCTGTACAATCTTGTGGCTCTATGACAATTCCAAACTTATTTATGTCAGTCTCCCATCTTCTGGATTCCAGACACAGCTTCAGACATGCCTTAACCACACTTTCCAGTAAGCACCACCATCACTAATGCAGGCCACCCCATCTTGCCCTCCACCCTATTCCAGACCTTTCCTTCTGTTCTCATCACTCCTCCTCCATCTTACTTTGCAAATAAAACTTATTTCACTTTTAACATTTCCAATTCTGACAGCAGGTCACTGATCTGAAACCTTTCTTCTCCGTGTTTCTCTCTCCGTAGATGCTGTCTGAAGTGCTGAGGACGTGCCGCATTTTCTGTACTGTAAATCTCAGTCACCCCTCTCAGGTGGATGATATTAATTGGAAGACCTGGGCAGTTTGGCCAAGTGTCCAGGTGGATATTTATTCCTCGATCAACATCAACAAATAACTCATCTGGTTATTGTTAACTACTGTAGAGAGGAGCTTGTTACTCGCTGCAGTGTTCATATGTTGTAACTGTGGTGACACACAATTCATAAATTAACTCACTGACAGGAATGCCTGGCAATGGCCTCTCGAGCCATATTTTTACCTACAGTGCCCTCCATAATGTTTGGGACAAAGACCCATCATTTATTTATTTGCCTCTCTACTCCACAATTTGAGATTTGTAATAGAAAACATCACACGTGGTTAAAGTGCAGATTGTCAGATTTTATTAAAGGCCATTTTGGTTTCACCATGTAGAAATCACAGCAATGTTTAGACATAGTCCCCCCATTTCAGGGCACCATAATGTTTGGGACACATGGCTTCACAGGTGTGTGTAATTGCTCAGGTGTGTTTAATTGCCTCCTTAATGCAGGTATAAGAGAGCTCTCAGCACCTAGTCTTTCCATCACCTTTGGAAACTTTTATTGCTGTTTATCAACATGAGGACCAAAGTTGTGCCAATGAAAGTCAAAGAAGCCATTATGAGACTGAGAAACAAGAATAAAACTGTTAGAGACATCAGCCAAACCTTAGACTTACCAAAATCAACTGTTTGGAACATCATTATGAAGAAAGAGAGCACTGGTGAGCTTACTAATCACAAAGGAGCTGGCAGGCCAAGAAAGACCTCCACAGCTGATGACAGAAGAATTCTCTCTATAATAAAGAAAAATCCCCAAATCCATAAGCTTGATTTGGTCGCCTAATTATAGGAAGGACGTCACAAAATAGAGAGAGTACAGAGGAGGTTTACTAGAATGTTGCCTGGGTTTCAGCAACTAAGTTACAGAGAAAGGTTGAACAAGCTGGGTCTTTATTCTTTGGAGCGCAGAAGGTTAAGGGGGGACTTGATTGAGGTCTTTAAAATGATGAAAGGGATAGACAGAGTTGACGTGGATAAGCTTTTCCCATTGAGGGTAGGGAAGATTCAAACAAGAGGGCATGACATGAGAATTAAGGGACAGAAGTTTAGGGTTAATATGAGGGGGAACTTCTTTACTCAGAGAGTGGTGGCTGTGTGGAATGATCTTCCAGCAGAAGTGGTGGAGACAGGATCGATTGTAACATTTAAAAGTAAAGTGGATAGGTATATGGACGGGAAGGGAATTGAGGGGTATGGTCTGAGTGCAGGTAGATGGGACTTGGGGAAAATAAATGGTCGGCACGGACTGGAAGGGCCGAGAAGGCCTGTTTCCGTGCTGTAATTGTTATATGGTTATATCAGGATCAGCCTGAAGAAGGGTTTCGGCCCGAAACGTTGCCTATCTCCTTCGCTCCATAGATGCTGCTGCACCCGCTGACTTTCTCCAGCATTTTGTGTACCCAAGCATAAGCTAAAGATGGCTGTAATACAGGCCTGACAGAGCATCAACAGAGAAGATACCCAGCAACGGGGGATGTCCATGAATTTCAGACTTCAAGCAGTCATTGCATGCAAAGTATATGCAACAAAATACTAAACATGATTACTTTCATTTACATGACATTGCTGCGTCCTACACTATTCTTCCCAGAGGCTTGTTTTGATCTCCGAGCTGGATTCTATAAAATGTATCAGCATTTTTAAGATCTACACCAGGTGGCGCCACCAGCAGTGGCTGCCTCGCCAACTGTCTGTCTGTCCTTTCTTCTTTTTGTTATTTTTAGTATGTGTTATAAAGTTTTTTTTGGTTTGTCCTATGTGGGGGGTTGGGGGGGAACTTGTTTTCAATCTCTTACCTCCACAGAGATGCAATTTTTCCGTATCGTATCTCTGTCCACACTGCGGACTAACATCGTGAAGTTGGCGGCCTTTCCTGGCGCTCCAAGCCGTAGGAGTCTGCAGGACTTTAACATTGCGTATCTTGCGATCTCTTTGCCGGGGATCGAAGCTCCAACCGCGGGGCCTGTGGACTTTAACATCGTGAAGCCCGCGTTCTCTGGTAAGAAGAGGCCAATCCGGGAGCTCCATGCCTCAGAGAGAGTTTCATTCGTCAGCTGCGAGGGCTTTGATCACCCCGACTGCGGATGGTTTGACTGCCCCGACCATGGGAGAACAAGAGGAAGTAGATTGAACTTTATTGCCTTCCACCACAGTGAGGAATGTGGAATCCACTGTGATGGATGTTTATGTGAACTTCTATGTGGTTATGTGTCTTGTTGCTTTTCACTTCGTATGGCTGAAAGGTAACTCTAATTGTACTGTACCTTAATTGGTACATGTGACAATAAGCTGACCTTGAAACTTTGAAGATATTTTTAACCGCACCAAACATGTTTTAAGAGCCTCTCTACGCTTAAAGATGACTTGCCTTAATCCCGACAAGCTCAATGGCTCTGATATACATAGAGCACGCAAACAGGTCCTTCAGCCCAATTCATCATGCCACGCACACAAGTCCTTCCATGCACACCAGCTTCCATTTGGTAGAAACATGGAACTGCAGATGCTGGTTTACAAAAAAGAACACAAAATCCTGGAGTAACTCGCATTTGTTACGCATTGGCCAGGCAGCATCTGGAGAACATGGATAGGTGATGTTTCACAGAGTGCTGGAGTAACTCAGCGGGTCAGGCAGCATCTCTGCAGAACATGGACAGGTGATGTTTCACAGAGTGCTGGAGTAACTCAGTGGGTCAGGCAGCATCTCTGCAGAACATGGACAGGTGATGTTTCGCAGAGTGCTGGAGTAACTCAGCGGGTCAGGCAGCATCTCTGCAGAACATGGACAGGTGATGTTTCACAGAGTGCTGGAGTAACTCAGCGGGTCAGGCAGCATCTCTGCAGAACATGGACAGGTGATGTTTCACAGAGTGCTGGAGTAACTCAGCGGGTCAGGCAGCATCTCTGCAGAACATGGATAGGTGATTTTTTGGCTCGCTACCCTTCTTTCTAGTTCCATTTGGTATTATAGTGGCCTGGATGAGGTCAGGGAAAGGGCAGACGCCAGGCAGGTTCAGAAGTCGTTCAATGAATCGTGGCAAACACACAGAAAGCCCGTGAGCAGACAATCGTCCCTGTACCTGAAGTGCCGAAGGGGATGACCCAAGGAGTGGCCTAATCCCTAGGGACCGCCACAGGACCCCCCCCCCCAAGAACGAGAGGCACGAAATGGCCAGGAGGGTGCACGCGGAAACCAGCCCGGGTGCGCACCTTGCCTGGCTCAGGAACGGGCAACTGACCAACAGGTGCAGGGGGCGGAGTAGCCACTGGAGGAGGTACCCTAGACGGAGGGGGCCCTTGCTTACGGGGCCGCGCTACCAGCAACCGAAACATTGTGTTCATTCATGGCTGATATAGAAAGTTATACTTTCAGCTTACTCAAAGAATAGTAGGTAATACGTCTTTTAAACATTGTAAACTATAATAGTAAGATTAAACGAGAACTTACCAGTTTGAAGTTTGATCTTTATTTTATGAGGAGTTGCGATAAGGGAGTTCGTGAAGACCCCGCCAGCACGCATGTGCGACATTCTTCAAAGCAGCGGTGTGGAATCACAGATAACAACAATGACTGAAGATAGTAAGAATTAAGAGACTCTAATATACCAGTTGACCTTATGATAGAGGGTTGGGAGCAGAGGGCACGAAATCCCTCATCGCAACGCCTCATAAAATAAAGATCAAACTTCAAACTGGTAAGTTCTCATTTAATCTTACTATTGTACTTCGGAGTCACGTGAGTGACTTCGTGAAGATTTCAAAGCTCTGTGATTCCATGCCCTGGACCACGTCCATGCTCACACACTGCCGTAATTACTGATGGAGGAAGTATGTTAACGTATTTCAGACTTGAACAAGCTAAAAAATAATAACATATTTGTTAATACAAACAATAAACCCCTGAACTCGAAGACAAACGTTTAAGAGGTTAACAGCACTTAAACTGACTGCAAACGTTGCGGGAGTGGCCACAAGTTTGTTATAAAAATGCTGAAATGTAGCTTCACTGGCCCAGCCCGCTATTGTGAGGACATGATCCATGGGTACCTCCATGGTCCTCGCCGCTGATGTGGATGCAGCCCTGGTAGAATGAGATTTAAAAATGTTAGTGTCTTACCTGCTGCACCGAATACCACCCTGAGCCACCTGGAGATAGTCTGCACCGTCACCATGTGATGTGGGTTTTCATGGCTGATAAACAGACCTGTCTCCATATTCCAGATGGTGTGTGTGACATTAATATAATGTCGGATATAGGTGGCTATACAGAGTCTTACATCAACGAGATATGCTAGGAATTCAATTTTCAGTCCTGTAGTCCCCGGTCTGTGTTGTTTAAGCAACTCATCTATAAAGAAAGTCACTTTATTGGGGGTCGAGACCATTCTATCCAGTTTTAGTTTCTGTAGAGTCTGGACCCGTTGTGCTGTGGTCAGTGGCATTAACATCACCACTTTGAAGGTGAGTTAGTCCAGTGGTAAATCCGTCATAGGCGACCAGCTCCTGAGTAGGGTCAACACCACCCCGATATCCCAGGTAATATTATATTGTGGTCGGGGAGGGTTGGAATTGAATATACCCCTCATAGTTTGGATACCAGCTGGTGAGATCCCACTCCAATGTTGAGATAGGATGACAGTGCACTCCTGGCACTGTTTATGGCACTGTAACTGAGGGCCTCGTCATAATGGAGGCCCACGAGGAATTCCAGCACATTGGAGATCGTAGCAGAGTTGTAGGTGGTCTTGGTCCGACTACAGAAGGCCTCCCATTTCCTTATGTGGGTGAGGTACTGTTTCCTTGTGGACTCTCTGCACGATGCTGTTATGATGTCCATGGTTTTTGATGACAGCCCGAATTCCAGTAGTGGCCTCTTCAGAACCTGCAAGCCAACAGGTTCAGATGACCATGGCACAGATGATTTTCCCCTGTTATGGGATTGGTCACCAAATTCGGGCATTTGGTAACCTGTGCCCATGGTTCTTTTATCATATTGAGGACCACCGGGTACCATGGTTGTGTAGGCCAGTCGAGTATTATCAGTATACCTGTTGCAGAATCTAGTTGAATTTTCTGCAATACCCAACTAATGAGGCAGAATGGGGGAAAAGCATAGAAAACCCATTTCCCCCAACGTAGCGAGAACGCGTCCATCGCCACTGCCCCTGGACCTGGTTCCCAAGAGGCATATGTTGGTATCTGATGGTTCAACTAGGACGCAAAGAGGTCGATATCTGGTGTTACATATTTGGCTATAATTTTACCAAATATTTGGGGGTTCAACAGCCACTCGATGTCGTTCTTAAATACTCGTAACCTGGTGTCCGCCACTGTATTGAGCTTACCCGGAAGGTACGTAGCTGATATCCAAATATTTCTTTCAATACACCAGAGCCAAATTAAATTTGCCAATTCATCACAAGATATTGACTTGATACCACCCATATGGTTTAAATACGCCACCTCAGTGGTATTATTTATTTGAAGACGGACATGTGTATGATGCAGATTAGTGCAGTAAGCCCACAGCCCGTGACATGCTCCCAGCATTTCCAAATAGTTTAACCTTGTGATTGAAGAAGAGTAGACTTGTGCAAATCCCATCTGCTGCCACAACTGGAAGTGGTGTCGGTAGCTCCCCAGCCCTGGGTGCTTGCGTCGGTTTGTAACACGACTGATGGGTTTGATATAATGATGGGATTAAAACAATCACAAACATTGCTAATCCACCATTGTAGCACAATTTTTGCCTTGTTTGGCAGCTGCATAGGCCTGTCAAAATGTCCGGCATTCGCTTTTAATGCTGAGATTTTGCTCTTTGCAAGTTTTGATAGTGTAACGGCCCAAATTGTGCAGCTGGAATATAGCTACAAGCTTCCCAATCACCTTAGCAGCATGTCTAATAGTCGGTTCCCTGGCTCAAGCAAGGCTGTTACATGCCCCTATTATGTCAGTTCTTGTTCCCTGGGATAGTGACAATCAAAACCCCATGCATCCCAGAATGTACGCAACCTCCCTCCTACTTGTGAGGTTATACATGCAGCACTCCCAAGAGAACCAGACCCCCTTACCTCCATGGTTACCGGCGGGGCTTGATGTTCTGGGCTTTTATGTTCGTTGTGTTGCTGGGATGTGGGGTTGGCACATCTTCCACGCTGGTCGCTGTGGGCCCTGTCCTAAAAAGGCTTTTGTTGATAGGGTGCGACGGGTGGATAGGTTCTGGTTACCCTGTCGGGTTGAACCCGAAGCCTGTTAGACGTAGCGTAAGGATGCTGTCTGCCATATGCCGGTGGCCTGCTCGAGGATGGTGGTTTCTCAACCCGACCACTTTTGCCTCCTCGGCCAGGTCTTTTACCTGATTTGGCAGGTCTTCACCGAACAGCTGTCTCAGAGGCTTTGCACAAACCCGCGAATTTTGGGTTGTGAGTTGGGCAGATGGAGCTCTCGCGAAAGCAGTTTATTTCTTAATGTGTATTGCACAGCAACGCTAGTGCATCCTGCTACTCCTCCGTCTATGGACCTGGCAAAGGCAGTAATGCCTGAGGTCAACAATTTCAGGATTTTCAGTATTTTTAATTCCTGAGCCCTGATCCCGGGACTGCCCCAGATGGATGTGTTGACGGTCGGGACATTGAGCGACACACAATTTCCCGGAGCTTTGTACTTGTTTGTAGCCTCCGTGAGCACCTGTTCCTGCAGCTGGTGTGTGGTTCTGCTGTGTGTCTCCTAGATCCTAGGGACACACGCTCTTGATGAGAAGGTCCCGTTCGAGCAGCTGCTCGACCATTCGCTCCATACGAGCCATGCGACCGCCGCCGCATCTGCGGACGACAAGTCGACTTCCCCAAGTTCTGATGAACAACTGGGGCTTCTACCGTCGGTCCGCACCTCGTCGAGGTGATGTCTCGGGTACCTAGGTAGGTAGTCGCTACCTGCCGCTCCTGCGGGGCCACACGACTCCTGCGCGGACATGCCTCTAGTCCGCCTGTCTGGTACGACAGCAGCGGTGACGAGTCGGTGCCGGACTCCGCAACGGTTATACGGGACTGAAACGGCGCATAGTCATTGCCAGCTGCCTCAGCGGGGCCACATGACCGCTATATACGGCCTGCGATCTGGCAGCCTGCCCCGGTGGTGAGTTGGTGCCTACCGCTCCTGCGGGGCTCCCCGACTTTCCAGTAGGTACGTCACCGGTCCGCGATCTGGCAGACATTTCCGGTGGTAAGTCGATGCCGGCCGCTACAGCGGGGCTTCTCGACCTCGGTGCAGCTTTCCTCCCTGGTCCTCCCTCTGGGGACCTGCAACAGAGGGGAAACAGAACGTGCCGTTGAACGAGGCACGGGTTTACGCACCTGTTTTCTGCTGGCCCGGTGATGTTTGGGCGATAGCGGTAGGGAGTCAGGGTCTTGCCTACCCTGCTCCCGCGCGGTGCTCCGCCCGACGTGCAGCTCCCTGGCCTGCTGTGGTGGAGAGTTGGGCCCTGTTAACTGAACAGGGCTCCCCAACTTCCGCGTTCTTTTCCCGGCCCGCTGAGCGGGTGCTGCCAGTGTTGCGGGCAGCTCCAGGGATTGCGGCCGTTGACTCCCGTGCGAAGTCCCGCGGCACTTGGAGGCATCCTTCGATGCCTTCATTCTGGTCTTCCTGTCCATCGTTTCTGTAAGCAAATAAGTCTACTACAGAAACTAAGCAACTCAAGGTTAGTATAACTTACCGGAGGGTAAGTTTCTTGAAACTGCCGGTGGAGGAGCGCACTCCCCCCCCACAGCTCCCATGGTGACCAAACTCTCATGCGGGAATATAGACTGCTGCTAATGGCAAGTCTCCCGCCTACGTTTTGAGTTGGGGCCCCGGCTCTGTCTTCGCTACCTCTACTGGGTAGCGTTGCCGTCAGTCCGCGGTATTTCATTTCGGAGTCACGCGAGTGACTTCGTGAAGAACCCGCCAGCACGCATGCGCGACATATCGTCGCAACGCGTTGCTGTCCTTCATAAGGGACCGCTAAGGTAAGTTATACTAACCTTAAGTTGGTTGGTCCTTGCTGCGAGTACTTTTTGTCTTTCAGCAAGGGCATGGACGGGAGTTCGAGAGGCCGAAAGACGTCCGTCCGGAGTCGCCGGCCACCTGTCCCGGAGCCCTCATCATCGGCTGCACCTGTGAGACAGGCCGGGAAGAAGGCGGGGAAACCGGGGAGCCCTGTTGCTGCAGGACCGGACCTGCTGACACACCGCAGCTCCGGGGAGGAGTTCGAGGAGCAGGACTACGGTGTGCCGCCGGAGCAGGCTGACCCTGCCTCGGCATTGAGGTCGCCAACGGGCCCGTTGGCGGCCTTGGGCAAGGGCTCGCGTGCGGCTGCACGGCCCTTCTCCCTCAGCCCTCAGAGAAGGGGGAGGGATGGAGCCCGGAAGCCTCACCCTTCAGGGGCCAAGGCATCACCTGCCGCCAAGCAGCGGACTGGTGTAAAGGCGGGACTCAAGTCCACTGTGAGGTCCAGTGTTGACTCCCCAACCACCGACGCCGGGACGGGTCATTTGGGTGGAGTCCCGCCACGGTCGCCGAGTCCCCCATGGATGGGGGGACGAGACCATGCGTCGGCAAGGTCCACGATGTGGGCAGCCGGCAAGCCCGCGCGGGCGTCGGGTCACGGTGCTGAGGCATTGGGTGCCGACTCCCCGCCGCGTTTGCCCTCCGTGGCAGCGGCGTTAGGCTCCGCCAAAAGAAGGCGTTTGAACACACCTCCCGCTCGGGAATCGCTCAGCTTTGCTGCGGCGGCTGGCAGCGACAACTTCCGGCACCGGGTTCACCTCGACGAGGTGCGGGCCGATGAAAGGAGCCTCAGCAGTATATCAGAGCTTGAGGACTCCGACCGCACGAGTGTTCAGGGCGAAGGGCGTATTGACCGTATGGAGCGGCTATTGGAGCTCCTTTTGCACAACCAACGGCAGGAGGCATCCAGCATCAAAGGGCACAGGGAGGTTTCACCAGTCTCAACAGCCAGCCTGAGGCAGCCAGAGGAGGAGGAATTTGCAGACCCTACACCGGTTCCATCGGAGGTGCCGCCGGAAGAACTCCTTGATGTGGCGGCAAAATTTGCTGCTCCGGAGACAGCGGGACTTCCCCTCAACCCCAAACTGGCTGCCACCGTGGACTTCCTCACTAACCACCAGCTCCAGGTGCTGGGTTGGGCTGGTGCTGACCACTAACCACAAAGCCCCATCCAACTGCAACTCCCTCAACGTGCCCGTGGTCAATACGCCGATCTGGCGCAACATAGGCACAGCCATCAGAACTCAGGAGATAAAGCTCCAACGAATCCTGAGGCTGCTCACGGTTAGAATCACCGCGTTTGCGCGGTCGGTGGATGGCGAAGACCTCAACCTAGAGCAGGAGGATGCTGTCGCGCTGCTATGTGCCACGCAGCACGAAATAAATGCCTTTAGAAAAAGCAGCATCCGCCCCACGCTCAACCCAAAATTTGCTGGGTTGTGCAAGGCGCCTCCTCCACCACCGCCCAGACAGCTGTTCGGGGAAGACCTCCCGAAGAGGGTTAAGGAGCTGGATGACCATGCCAAAACGGTGGGACTTATGCGGTCTCAGATCGCCCCCAGGCCGCCGGCCATGAAACGCCATTTATTCAGCCACGAGGCCCTGTCTCCAGACCGACACGGACCTATGCTCCAGCTCCACCTCGCTACCAGCAGGCCCAGCAGCCGCGGCCTTTTTTTAGGGCAAGGCCAGCAGCGGCCGCCGTGGAAGATGCGGACACCGCAGCACCAGCCCAACCCAGCACCTCCACGACCCGCCAAACATGTCAGGGACAGCCGGTAACCAGGGAGGTAAGGCGGTCTGGGTTTCACGTACCTGTGTGTTTAACTTCACATGTTGGTGGGCACCTTCGGTTTTTCTTGGAGGCATGGGAAACTATCACTTCCGATGAGTTTGTTTTACAAAGTATTCAAGGTCATGAGATTGAATTTATTAACGGCGACATTCCTCCATCCCAGCATATGCCCAATCGGACATTTACGCTGTCTGCCGTTGAACAGGCAGCAGACTATGCTGAGATCTTAAGGTTAGAAGAAAAAGGCGTGATAGAAAATACTATACACGAACCAATTGAATTTGTATCAAATATATTTACCAGGCCCAAGAAGGATGGAGGATGTCGGGTTATTATTGATCTGACCCATTTGAATACTTTTGCAACATACACCCATTTCAAAATGGACACTTTCGAGACAGCCAAGTCTTTGATTTCTCATGGCTGCTTTATGGCATGCATTGATTTAAAAGATGCATACTATTCTGTATCCATTCGGAAACACCATAGGAAGTTCTTAAAATTTGTCTGGATGGATCAGCTCTGGCTATACAGGGCTTTGCCAAATGGGCTTACTACAGCCCCTAGATTGTTTACTAAATTACTGAAACCCATTATGGCCAGGTTACGGAAGCAACATCATATAGTGATGGCCTATTTGGATGATATATTGATTGTTGGCAATACCCTGGAGTCGGCTGAACAGGCAGTCTCAGCCACTGTGGCAATTTTTCAGCAGATGGGGTTTATTGTACATCCAGACAAGTCGAAGTTCTGCCCTTCACAGGTTATGGATTATCTGGGGTTCACGGTGGATTCCAATCACATGAGGGCCACCATACCGACTAACAAGGTTGGGGATGTCACCCAAGTATGTCAGGATTTAGCCTGCGCCAGTATACCATCAATTAGGCAAACTGCTAAGGTGATTGGCAAGATCGTAGCATTGTTTCCAGCAGCTCAATACGGGCCTTTGCATTTTCAAAATTTGCAAAGAGCCAAGATCTCCACGTTAAAACAGAACGCCGGTCATTTCGACAGATCAATGCAGCTGCCTCTTAAAGCTAAGATTGAGTTACAATGGTGGGTGGACCATATTAGTGACTCATTTAAACCCATTATTGTGCCCAATCCGATGGTATACTTGCAAACCGATGCAAGCTCCTATGGCTGGGGAGCTACAGACAACTGCTCTAGTTGCGGGGGCAGATGGGACACCCTTGAATCTACTATGTTGTTGTCACAAGGGATAAACTATTTGGAGATGCTTGCAGCATTTCACGGACTTCGAGCTTATTGTTCCAATCTTACTGACGCTCATGTCCGTATCCAAATAGACAATACCACTGCGGTGGCATATTTAAACCATATGGGCGGTACCAGGTCAATTTCATGTGATAAATTGGCTAATACAATTTGGCTCTGGTGTATTGAAAGGAATATTTGGATTTCAGCTACCTATTTACCAGGTAAGCTCAATACTGTGGCGGACACCAGGTCACGAAAGTTCAATGACAACATCGATTGGATGTTGCATCCTCAAATTTTTGCTAAAGTTACAGCCAAATTTGGTAAACCGGATATCGACCTCTTTGCGTCACGGTTGAACCATCAGGTACCAACATACGTTTCGTGGGAACCAGATCCTGGGGCAATGGTGATGGATGCATTCTCGCTGGACTGGGGGAAATGGTTTTTCTATGCATTCCCCCCGTTTTGCCTCATCAGTCGGGTATTGCGGAAAATACAGATGGATGCTGCTAAGGGCATTCTAATTATACCCGACTGGTCTACGCAGCCATGGTATCCGGTGGTCTTTGACATGATCAGTCAGCCTTGGGTCCTCTTAGAGGGTTGCCCACAATTGGTCACTAACCCCGTGTCAGGGGAGCCACATCCCTGCCATAGCTATCTGAATTTGTTGGCTTGCAGATTCTAATCCGGCCATTACTGCAGTATGGCCTATCACCCAGAACTATGGATACCATTGGAGCGTCGTGCCGAGAGTCCACCAGGCGGCGATACTTCTCCCACATCCGAAAATGGGAAGCCTACTGCAGCCGCTCTCAATTCACATATGACGATGCATCCATAGCCGACGTATTGGAATTCCTCGCGGGGTTGCACCATGATGAACACTTGAGCTACAGTGCCATCAACAGCGCCAGAAGCGCGCTGTCATTCTACCTCAATATTGAGGTAGGATCCAACAGGCTAGTGTCCAGACTCATGCGGGGTATATTCAATATGAATCCGCCTAGACCACGCTATAATATCACCTGGGATGTCAGGAAAGTACTAACCCTGCTCAGGACGTGGTCGCCCATGGAGGGGCTAGAGCTGGACAAACTCACCATGAAACTGGTGATGTTACTAGCACTGACTTCAGCGCAGAGGGTACAGACACTGCATAAAATCCGCATCGACAGGATGATCTCTACCCCTGCAGAAGTAGTCTTCTTTATCGATGAGCTACTAAAGCAGCATAGACCTGGGTGCACAGGGCTGCAGCTGAAGTTCCCGGCATACCCCGCAGATGCAAGGCTATGTTTAGCCGCCCATATCCGTCACTATGTCGAGGTGACGAGACACATAAGGGGAATGGAGAAATACCTGCTTGTCACTCACAAGAAACCTCATCATCGAGTGACAGTCCAGACAATATCCAGGTGGCTCAGGATCGTCCTGGGTAAGTCAGGTATCGACACTAATGTGTTCAAATCCCATTCCACCAGGGCTGCATCAACGTCGGCGGCGAGGGTCATGGAGGTGCCCATGGACCATATTCTCGCTACAGCAGGATGGGCGAATGAAGCTGTGTTTCAGCGATTTTACAACAAGCCTGTTGCTGCTCCTCTACAGTTCGCGGAGGCCGTGCTGAATGCAGGTCAAGAACGTGGAGATGTCCCCGAATGAGCGTTTTTTGCTTTGTTTATTAATAAACATTCTTCTTGTTTTTCAGTATAACCAGTTTGAGAAAATTGTTTACTCCCATCCATCCTTGCTAGTGGTTTGTCAGCATGGACGTGGTCCAGGGCGTGCAATCACAGAAGCTTTGAAGTCTTCACGAAGTCACTCACGTGACTCCGAAATGAAATAGTAAGATTGAACGAGAACTTACCAGTTCGAAGGTTGATCTTTATTTCATGAGGAGTTGCGATGAGGGATTTCGTGCCCTCCGCTCCCAACCCTTGATCATAATCAACTGGTAATTAGAGTCTCTTCAATCTTACTATGCCAAGTCATTTCTGTTGTTGGTTTCTGTGATTCCACACCGCTACTTTGAAGAATGTCGCGCATGCGTGCTGGCGGGTTCTTCACGAAATCCCTCATCGCAACTCCTCATGAAATAAAGATCAACCTTCGAACTGGTAAGTTCTCGTTCAATCTTACTATTCCTGCGGCGTTGAGTCAGAGCTCCTGCTCTGCCTTCGCAACCCGCGAATGGCAGTCTCCAAGCCGGACCCTCCTGGGTCACCGGGGTTGCCCGACTTCCGGGTAGCGTTGCCGTCAGTCCGCGGTGATCCTGTGGGCTGCGGTGTTGAGTCGGGCTGCCGCTCTGCCATTGCTACGGATGGCGAGTGTGTGAGCCCGGACCCTCCTGGGTCAACGGGCTTGCCCGACCGTGTCCCACGGTCCGCAGTCAGTCTCGTAGCGGCCCGTTGGTGGAGTACTCTGTTACACAGAGTCCCTGGAAGAAAAACCGACCTCGGGTTAGTTACCTTACCTGCAGTTCCGTTCTGGTTGAGGAGCGACCCTCCTCCCTGTCTGTCGGTTCGCATACGGTCAACGACATGTCGCGCATCCGTGCTGGCGGGGTCTTCACGAAGTCACTCACGTGACTCCGAAGTAAAATCTAATAGATATTTTATTGCCTTCTACACTGTGGGGGATGACCCAAGGAATGGCCTAATCCCCAGGGCCCACCACACTATTGATATTGGTTTATTATTGTGTCAAGTACTGAGATACAATGAAAAACTTTGTTTTGCTTGTTCTTAGGCAAATGTACCACAAGTATTACAATTCTAGGTATGACACTTCTTCACAAAATGAAGTCCTCATAAACTGCACAGCCTCTCACAGAGTGTGAGGTAACATCAATCCCTGTCACTGGGAGATCCCAGCCCCTCCTTCGGACCACTCAAAGTGAAAATGCCACATTGCTTTGTTTTGACTAAAACTACTAGTTCAACTTATCGGATATCTGTTACAACAAAATCTCTGAAGATATTTAACAATTCAAAGCATAACTAATATATTGCTCACAAACAAACAACAAAAGCTCTGGCTGTTCTACAATTTTATAACTAAGACTTCGATGAATGTAATGAGACTTCTTTGGTAGACAGACAACTGTGTTTCACATCACAGTGTGGACACGAGGTGGAGAAGGGGCACAGATTTCAACTGTCCTCTTTCACATGTCATAAAATTAAATAATTTGGTCACATTAATTATGATAGAAACATAGAAAATCGGTGCAGGAGTAGGCCATCCGGCCCTTCGAGCCTGCACCGCCATTCAATATGATCATGGCTGATCATCCAACTCAGTATCCCTTACCTGCCTTCTCTCCATACCCCCTGATCCCTTTAGCCACAAGGGCCACATCTAACTCCCTCTGAAATATAGCCAACGGACTGGTCTCAACTACCTTCTGTGGCAGAGAATTTCAGAGATTCACCACTCTCTGTGTGAAAAATGTTTTTCTCATCTCGGTCCTAAAAGATTTCCCCCTTATCTTTAAACTGTGACCCCTTGTCCTCGACTTCCCCAACATCGGGAACAATCTTCCTGCATCTAGCCTGTCCAATCCCTTAAGGATTTTGTAAGTTTCTATAAGATCCCTCCTCAATCTTCTAAATTCTAGCGAGTACAAGCCGAGTCTATCCAGTCTTTCTTCATATGGAAGTCCTGACATCCCAGGAATCAGTCTGGTGAACCTTCTCTGTACTCCATCTATCGCAAGAATGTCTTTCCTCAGATTTGGAGACCAAAACTGTACGCAATACTCCAGGTGTGGTCTCACCAAGACCCTGTACAACTGCAGTAGAACCTCCCTACTCCCTACTCATATATGATTTAACAATTGTATCTTCAATGTAGATATAACACAACATTCAGGTATTGGACACTTAATAAAATGACAGTTTAAGTGGATCATTTATTAACAGTCAGATACTGCAGACTTGTATCCTTGCAAGTACGTTGTTATACAAGTAACTGACAGCATGATGGAAAGCAAGTTGGTTGCCCCGCGCTCATTAATCAAACAATTAGTCACTTTCACATCAAGATTGAAAGGCAATCTTTTGAAAAATGCACAGACCAGAAAGGCAGCGGAAGCACATCCAGTGAGATCTGGAAAAATATTTGATGAGTGAAAGTGATGTGCGGTATGATGGGTCGTTAACAGATTGGCCAGTGGCAAGATGTTTAGATTGGTCTTATAAACTGCATGATTCCACGAGTGGAGCTAATTATTGTGGCCGTTATTGTATAAAAATATACAAAGCATATACTGAGGCGCCATAAATCTGAAACAATCAATAATTCCTGGAAACATTCAGGCAGCAGCTGAATAGAAAAGAGATAAGATTACTTCAGGCAATACTTCAGTGCAGGTGAGGACAATAAAACCATTGACCAAGAATGATAGGTAGACAAAAATGCTGGAGAAACTCAGCGTATGAGGCAGCATCTATGGAGCGAAGGAAATAGGCAACATTTCTGGTCGAAACCCTTCTTCAGACTGATGTGAGGGTCTGGGGGGGAAGGGGGGGGCAGGAAGAAGAAAGGAAGGGGTGGAGAAGAGGTGGAGACCAAGAATGATACCTTCTTTTCTGATATTGCAGTAATTAGTATTCTGACAATTCATGACAAGATGGTGTTTGTTTCATTATGAACCAGGACACTGTTCTGTTTTCATCTCCCTGCAGTGTTGATAGCTTCCTTTCTACCTTTCCTACTACGAACAGTCACAATCAGACTGAAGAAGGGTCCCAACCCAAAATACCACCTATCCATGTTCTCCAGAGATGCTGCCTGACCCACTGAGTTACTCCAGCTCTTTGTGTCTATCTTTGGTATAAACCAGCATCTGCAATTCCTTTTTATTACATTTCGTTCTATGAAAATCTCTAAAGGGAAATATGATTGTGTTTAATCTGTAATCATAAATGTTTAAGAGTATAAGATTAATTAGAGTATTTACTTAATTAGCTGGCTTGGATTTGTTTAACTGTTTTTCAAGTCAATAATGTTTCCAATGTGAATAGTTAATTTAATCTAGCTGCTGACCCAGTGTAATTGCTAATCAATTAACTCCAAAGAAAAAAAGGTGTTCACGAAGACTCCTGGCCTGTAATGATGTCTGTCCATTTCCCTCTGCAGATGCTACCTGACCCACTGAGTTCCCACAGCAGTTTGTCTTGTATTCAAGACATTCATAGTTCCATCGAGATGGCCACAGACAAGAAATAAATAGCTATCAGAATTCACCAATGATGTCCAAGACATCCTATTGAAGACATGAAATAGAATTAGTTGCCTGTTGCAAATCTTCACACCATCCCCCTGCAGAAGTTGATCATATCGGTCGTGGAGACAGAGTAATATTGGATTATTTAGAAGGCAATGACACGGCTGTACCTTAACAAAATCCGCTCTGCTGCTTGTTAAATTCAAAGTCTGAACGACAAATGTTATTACAAGTTAAGCTCATTCACGCTCTGTAGCACAATCACTTACAAAGTCCTACGTAAGCTCTTTACCAAAAAGTATGTCACATGAGCAGGTTATTCAGGTTACATAAGGTACTATTTATTTTGTGTCATTGCACCAGAAAATGTTGACAATGAAAAATATAGATGATGTTTCCATGTGGCTCATCCTGTGAAATGAACAATGGGGTATCTCAACCATCAACTTCAGGTACATGCATGCCATTAGAAATGTCTACATCTTTAAAATGTTCCATCCATTCTTGCCAGAACCGTTTGTTCATCTATCATTCCTGTTCTTGCCAACCTTCACCTACATCACATCTTTTCTCCAGAGACATTTACATCCCAACATCGCAATTTAACTGTTTATTCGATCAATACCAAACTCCAAAAGCAGCTGTAATGATGAGCATGAAAGTAGCAGATTGATATAGAATTTGGATTGGGCTGCATTTGGAGTAGTGCGTGCAGTTCCAGTCGCCCGTTACAGGATGCAGAGGAGGGTTACCAGAATGCTGCCTGGATAAGCGGGCCTTCTCCCCATCGACTTGGCCTCCACAGCCATCTGTGGCAATGAATTCCACAGGTTCACCACCCTCTGACTACAGAAATTCCTCCTCATCTCCTTCCTAAAGGAATGTCCTTTAATTCTGAGGCTGTGATGTCTGGTCCTAGACTCTCCCACTAGTGGAAACATCCTCTCCACAACAACTCTATGCTGCGCGGTCAACACTTCCATGAGGGGAGTTTGGACCGAGTGTTGAACGCTGGTCTTGCAAGTAGCACTCACATACTACTCCTCCTCACTTCAATCTTCTTTACCTCATTCCGCAGCACTAACATTGTGTGGAGATTGAGACCAGTTCTGGTGATAAGATCAATAGGTTTCAATCAGCAAATATCAACAGGAAACTGCACATAAGTGCAGAATCAATGTGTTTTGATTTCAAAACTCAGCCCAGCTATCTGCTGTTTGGATTCCCATTAAAATAAATCTGGCATATCAAATTAATGGACAGAAATTACACAATGGACAGAGATATCATAATAACCATCAAACGAGCAATGAGACAAGAGACATTTTGGAAACTCAAATGCATCCAAAATCACAGGATTTGGTTCTGTGGAATGGAATCTGGAGCGGTCAATGCTCATGCAGCTCTTGCCCCATGGGATGGAGATGGAGATGGAGCTCCCAGCCATTTAACCCAGGTGATCACAACAAACTGCCAGGCAGGTAGTATTTTATAACCGTCAACTCTAAGTGCAAGTCTGCATATTTAAGTACAAGTTTATCGATAGTTGCAGAAACCAATAAAACTATTTTTGACATTTTTATTTATTCTTGCTTTGTGCTATAAAGCCGACAAATAATTATGTTTAATATTGCTATTGGAAGACTGCCTTTTGTCAGGTACAGATTATCCTGCATTGTCCATGCAATTCTTTTTTAATTCTAATCGTTGTTAACTTCAGGTTATCTATCTAAATTGGACATTGAAGTTTGGAGTTTAGTTTAGAGTTTAGAGCTCACTCACAATGAGAATGATCAAAACCCCAACATAAAATGACATTATTTAAATGATGATTGAGGATGTTTTGGGAGCGAGGATAACACATTTATAGTTAGTTGGAGTAGCTACAGTCAATTGGGTCAGCACATCTGTGTCACAGATGGTCTCAGGTCCAGTGTGGAGTCAGCTCCATTTGTGCTAATAGGTGCAGACATACCCTCAGTCAGAAGTTGAACCATGTCTCACTACTCTCCTACCTACATCATACAGGCTCTGCTTTGTAATCAAGTACAACGCATTATCAGTAGAGCAGAAAGGAGAAATATATATGTGAGTAAATAATGCATGGAACAGAAGCAGCAGGACAGAAATGAGTTGGCTGTGAAATTGTTGCTCTCACCTATCAGTATCACCATGCAGAAGAAGCTCAGGCTCATTATCTAATTCAGCTAGACCTGAAGTTAACAACCATTCGGCTGAATTTCAACGAGGGTTTCATTGGCAGAGGTCCATGTAATTGTTGTTCAACATTGAAGTGGATTTGTGTTAACTTTATGATGTAAACACAAGTGAGACTCGTCTTATTTTGGATTACCCCTTTTTCAATTACAATTGACACTATTTATAAACTTCAGGGTTTACTTTACGCAATTAAGTACTTCCTTGTGCTCAAATTAAAGGATATTTAATTAAAACTAAGGAGATTCTGCAGAATATTATTGACTTGCAATTTTCCATCACTTTAAAGTTGCCATAGAGATTTTAAGGACAATGTTACATTAAAAAAAGTAATTTGTACAAAATTATCAAATTACTTTCATTAGCATCACAGATTTGTACAGCTCAGGGACAGGCCCTTCAGTCCATAATGTCTATCCCTCTTTCGCCACAGCATTCTTTCCCTCATTATCCTCTTGCTTCTGATAAACTAGAAACAACCTTGGAATTCTCCTTAATCTTGCTGCAATTTTCATGCTAATTCCATGCCCTCCTAATTTACTTTTTAATTACTTTCCCCATGCTCTATATTCCTCAAGCATCTCTCCCATTGTCTTGTCACCTCCTGCTTCTTATTTTTCTTCATCAAACCCTCAAGACCCCTTGACATCCAGGGTTCCCTAATTTTCCATCCTTACCAATTACATATGGGAATATGATGGTCCCGAACGCTCCTCTTTTGAAACAATATTTTCTGCCTTTTTGGGGGAAGAAAATACTATTTCAATTGAGAATTAATATGTATATTATGTCAAATAGCCTACTCAAGCTCAATCTGTAAGCTTTTGTTCATCCCATCTCAATAGCATCATTTTCACTTACTCTGACCCCCTCATGTCTGCCCTTCCACTTATTTATATCTCCTTCCCACTAGACTGTTGCAAGAAGGAATTTCACTGTTCCATTACAGTACATGTGACAATGAAACATTATTAACTCTTGACAAGAGTCTTAAAATTGGTGCAGATCACAGCCGATTTCACACAATATCTTAATCGCCCTATAACTAGCCTTTCTTCAGCATTTTTAACGATTAAAATCAGAACATCCTTGCATTAAAGGCTTAAACTATCACCCCATCTTACGCCCATGTACTGCAATAATATTCAATACTGTAGTGTAATTGCATAGCCAGGCATCATCTGAGAAAGCCATGTGGTATATTCATACTTGACACTTAACAAAATGACTAAGCCTCTCATATATTAATAATGTTCCATGGAATTGTAGAAATGAGAAAAGTTCAATAGTGCACAAATGCCAAAAACAAGATGTCCTGTATCCAGATTCAATGAATTTTAAGCAAAAGAAATCCAAACATTCAAAAGCTATAATGAGCATACTAAATATTAAGGATGGTATTAATATTCAATTTCATTTCAAAATAATAAAATTTGAAAAATGAATTCAGCATATTATGTGATATATCATCCAAATGCAGGCAAGCTAAAAATAATTTACATTGTAGGATATTCTCTGCTTGATTTTGATAATATATCTAATTTACTAAACCCACTGTTTTTGTATTGATAGGAGACCAACATAAATTTAACATCCACTAATGGATTTGCTGGACTTCCTGGGCATGGTGTCTACAACTGACCACCAGCTGCTGGGCATGGTGTCTACAACTGACCACCAGCTGCTGGGCATGGTGTCTACAACTGACCACCAGCTGCTGGGCATGGTGTCTACAACTGACCACCAGCTGCTGGGCATGGTGTCTACAACTGACCACCAGCTGCTGGGCATGGTCTCTGTAGATGACCATCGGCTGCTGGGCATGGTCTCTACAACTGACCACCAGCTGCTGGGCATGGTGTCTACAACTGACCACCAGCTGCTGGGCATGGTGTCTACAACTGACCACCAGCTGCTGGGCATGGTGTCTGTAGTTGACCACCAGCTGCTGGGCATGGTCTCTACAACTGACCACCAGCTGCTGGGCATGGTGTCTACAACTGACCACCAGCTGCTGGGCATGGTGTCTGTAGTTGACCACCAGCTGCTGGGCATGGTCTCTACAACTGACCACCAGCTGCTGGGCATGGTGACTACAACTGACCACCAGCTGCTGGGCATGGTGTCTGTAGTTGACCACCAGCTGCTGGGCATGGTCTCTACAACTGACCACCAGCTGCTGGGCATGGTGTCTACAACTGACCACCAGCTGCTGGGCATGGTGTCTGTAGTTGACCACCAGCTGCTGGGCATGGTCTCTACAACTGACCACCAGCTGCTGGGCATGGTGTCTACAACTGACCACCAGCTGCTGGGCATGGTGTCTACAACTGACCACCAGCTGCTGGGCATGTTGTCTGTAGTTGACCACCAGCTGCTGGGCATGGTCTCTACAACTGACCACCAGCTGCTGGGCATGGTGTCTACAACTGACCACCAGCTGCTGGGCATGGTGTCTACAACTGACCACCAGCTGCTGGGCATGGTCTCTACAACTGACCACCAGTTGCTGGGCATGGTCTCAGCTTCAGGCTCGAAGGGCCGAATGGCCTACTCCTGCACCTAATTTCTATGGTCTCTACAACTGACCACCAGCTAGCTGCTGGGCATGGTGTCTACAACTGACCACCAGCTAGCTGCTGGGCATGGTCTCTGTCCACTAATGGATTTGCTGAACTTTCTGGACATGGTCTCTGTAGCTGACCCTCAAATCTCCATTTATTCGCATTTTATTTACCCTGTACTTCCTTAATTCCCCATAGAATCAACTAGGGACAGGTGCAAATGAGCCCATCAACACAGTCACAGTGAGAACATGCAAAGTCCACACATGACACTGAAGGTCAGGGTTAATTCTTGTCCCTACAGTTGTGAGGCAGAAGCTCAACAAGTTGTACCGTTGTGCTGTCAGATTGTTTGAAAGCATGGTATCACATTAGAAGCCGAGGTGAGTTTCCAACCTCATAGTGGAGAAATACTACCTTGTCACACGCTGCACAAGAGGCTGGCGGAGCCATAGGCTCTCACATTTAAGAAATATCTGGATAAGCAGTTAAATTGGCACAACATGAACCAAATGCTAGCAAATGGCATTAGTATTGATGTGTTCTTGATGGTTAGCATGGATATAGTGGACCGAAGGGCCTGATTGTTCAATGTCTGATTATACAATGTTGCCTGCCTCAATCCCTGGCTCACTTATCTATTGCTTAAAACCCTTATCCATGCCCTTCTTACCTCTAGGCTTGGTTATTCCAATCCTGGCAGGCCTCCATTGCTCAATCCCCTTTAGGCTGCAGGTCATTTCACCGCTACCTGTGTCTTAACTAGCAGAACATTTGTCACCTATGTGCTTGCCTTCAGTGTAAACGAATTACCATAGATCTCCCCATGTCCCTCATGCATTCCAGTCCACAGATTCAAATGAGTGAATGGTGGTATACACCAGAGAGCAATGCAACTCCTTGCTTCATGAAGCCCACGGAATAAACAGTGTACGTTGTAATGATAAATTCAGTAATAAATACAACAGCCCTCAAAATATCTGCAAGTTTATAATCCCTGGCTCGAAGGGCCGAATGGCTCACTCCTGCACCTAGTGTCTATCCCTGGTGTTTGCACTGTGGAATGCACATCCTACACTTCATTGTTTGTCTAACTTTCTCCCAAGAGATCATCAAAACTACTTTTGCTAAGTTTTTGATCACCTGATTAAATATATCCTTATGACTTTGTGTCAAATTTTATTCAATAACTTGCTGTGAAATCTATGGGAACATTTTGCAATGTAAAAGGTGCTGCATTAATAGATGTTATTCCTGTTGATAAGTGTGGTAGCTTACTCTTAGCCCAATGCAAATGTTGATCGTTTAATTGGCAAGAGCAATCTCGAGTGGGCTAACATATTCACAAGTTAACAAGATATTTCAGGATTATTCTAAAAAATCTTCAGCTTTATCATTCAATTTAATGAACATTTCTGGGTCAAATACCCAGCTAATTTATAATGCTTACAATCAGCAAAATTACATTTAGAACATGCACATACCAATTAAATCAAACCTCAACAGTCCTTCATAGAAAATTATTAAAAAATCTGTGCTCTATGAGATGAGGCAAGCTTACCTTCAAAACATAAGATGCTAAACATTGCCCGTGTCACACTAACCCAGACCATAAATGGCCAATATTTAACAACCAAGGAATGGCATGATTAGCTGATCAGTGGCATTGTAGCTGACTTAGAGTTGGTCAATCTCAGACCATTGTAGATCATACCTGAATCATGTACAGTTGTGCAATACGATACTCCTCGACGCTCATGGGAAGAGGGATGTGGTATTCCTTTATAAGCATTTTGCCTTATGGAAAGTCTTAACTTCACAGTTAAAAAGTAATCCAGTGACTGCCAGCACCCTTGGTTTTGATTCATTAAACACACCTAAAAAGAGAAGGGACAGCAGCATATTTAAACATTTTTTCAATATTTATAATGTTCTTAAGTCTATAAGTAGCATTAAATAACCCACCCACCATAATCCATTGGCTAGAATTAACCACCATCCTCCCTCAACCATACCCCCTTACTTTCATCGCCAATCCTGGCACTCGCACTGGGTTTAATAGAGATCATCATTGTATTTTATATTACCGCTAACACTGAAATCTAAGCGGTGTTGAGCTGTAGTTACCACCAGATCATTTCCCTCAATTTACACTGTGCAAATTCTCTTTCTGAACACAGCATTTCCGTAACAAGGCAGTGATTATGAAGTTTTAATAGATGGTTTTATTCCAGTGAGCTGTAAACTGTGCAGAAACCATTCATGGAGATGGTGCCAGGACTGGAGGGCTTGAGTTATAAGGAGAAGCTGGGTAGGCTGGGACAATTGTCCTCATGGAGTGAACGAGGTTGTGGGATGACCTTGTAGATCTTTGTAAAATCATGAGGGGGGGGGTCATAGTCTTTTTCCAAGAGTCGTGGAATCTAAAACTACACTGCATAGGTTTAAAGTGAGAGGGGAAAGATTTAAAAAGAATCTGAGGGACAACTTTTGACATAGGGGGCAGGCTGTAGAGTTGGGTATATGCTTAAAATAAATCTGGACAGGTACATAGATAGAAAAGTTTTTTAGGTAACTTGGTCAAATGCAGGCAAAAGGGACCATTTCAACTGGGCACCTTGGTTGGTATGAATGAGTGGGATCGAAGGGTCCCAGATGAGTAGGGGTGCAGCATCCATATAATTCAATGACGAGATGTGATTGTAATGTTGAGGAAAATACTGCCGGTCTTATATTTCACACACTTTAAAATTATATCAATCTGCAATATCATCCTCCAACAATTAAGGTTTACTTTAACAATCTTTATTTATCTGCATTTTTGCTGAACTGTTTGCTTGTGATAATTTAATGCTTTATACATGTAACCTAACAAGCTAATGTTAGAAATCCCAAAATGTGCAGAAATTGTGGGAAGCAACAAGTGATACCCATGTTGATTGAAATGGAGTTCATGGATTGAGGGCAGTAGTGCATCACCAGTTCTGTTGAACTGTCAAAGCTGAAACTGTTTCCCTCTCCACAGATCTACCAAACCTGCTGATCATATCTCACAATAAAAATAAGGACAAACTTGATCAATAATTAGTGGAGTCTAAATTTGTCCGAGTACAACTTGTAACTTCCCTTTTAAGATAACATTTCCTAACAAGCATATGAAAACGCTCAGCATCATGGATGTTTACCAAGCCCCCAGCAGTGAGGAAGCATGGAGACTGCAATACTACTCATTCAAATACACTTGGAGGATGACACTTTTCCCATTGCTACATTACCATAAATCATCACATATGTCGCTGATGAATTATGAAGCACTGTCAAATGTTGAAGATGAGATACCTTGCAAAGTTCCAGTCTATTAACTTATCTCAGTGACTTCATTACTGTGGACTGTAAATAGTTAATTGCCAATCAATCCAATGATTGCAAATCAGCCCAGGTTTGAAACAAAATTAAATACAACATTTAAACCAACAAATGCTTTCGGCTTGATTAAAGCCATTTTCCTGCATCATGGGTGTCAGCAAAATACATTCAAAAGTAAGCAGTATGAACGATGTACTCATTTCCTGATTGTGGCTCAGCGGCATTAATGTTCAATTGATCTGTTGATTTGGTTGAAGGGTGAATCTTCACAAAGATAGTGTGAAGCTCTCTGACTTTTCCTCAGACTCCAGAATGCTAAACCGTGCACATACATCATGAAGCTCACACTCCGTGTCACTTGCAGGAGTCGCCACTTTATTTCCCCATGTCTTGGATGGATTGGTGAATGCCACAAAGCAGGGCAAGTAATTTGACGACTGAGCATATATAGAAATCTTATGAAATCGTATGAAGCAAATAGGCACCTTGACTTTGATTTAGTACTTTGTTAATTGAAGGCATCAATTCAGTGTTACTTGCGTACAATGAGCTATTTGTCTGCTGAATGAATTACTATTACGTAAGGGATTTAAACTTTGACCAAGCTAATTCAGATTCAAGATGAATTAACTGGGCAAATGAACGGAGCTTTACGAATAGATGATTATTCAGCCCTTGTAGCTGTCATGTGATTCAAAGGATGGCAAGTTCTGAATTGCATGAATTCCAGGTCTGACTAATGCACACCTCTTCACAATCTTACAGGAAGCTGGAGGCTATGGAATTTCATAATCTAGTCTGAGGCCAAGCAGATGCATCTTTATATATAGAAAAAAATCTTTGATTTCATGTGTTTTTAAATGTTATGTTGGCTTCTGACTAAACATGCAGAACAAATATCAAGCATATAAAAGATGCTGGAAACACTCAGAAGGTCAGGCAGCAGCTGTAGAAGGAGAAACAGAGTTAACATTCAGATCCCGGACCCTGGATCAGAAGCCCCAACTTGAACGTGAACAGTTTCTCTTTCATCAGAGGCCACCACATTTTCTGAATGTTTCCACCATTTTCTGTTTGATTTCAGATTGTCACAGCATCTCACTCGCCACAAACTCTGCCTTGTGTGCTGGGCACTGTCCACATTCTCGCATTGGTTTCATTTCCCGTGGTCATAGTGACCTCCATTCTACAGCATCTACACTGTCCCTTAGATTATTTTCTCTCATTCCAACGTCCTTCATTAATTTATCAGCTAAACAACTCTGCAAACAGTGTTTGACCATGGGAACCTTGGCCTCATTCTATCACATATATTCCCTTTGTCATGTGCATTCTGCTCTCACCTTCTCTGTAAGTTAAACTACTTGTTTTCTCAAGTTTCTGCTTCTGACAGTTTTGGACCAGAAACAATAAGTACATTTTTCTTTTCACAGAGACTGCCAGATGTGCTACGTGTTCCCACTGTTTTCTCCTTTTACTTTTCTCCTTTATTAAACAAGGAGAGCAAGTTACAAAATGGTAAATGAGCCTCCGCTAAGCCAAATCAACCCTGGGTTGTGTTGCAGAAAGTTCTACGTCCCAGGTTTGGGTGCCTTACTTAAGGAAGGATGTCTGATTATGTGGCAGGAAGGATTATGACGAGGATTTAGTGATGAAGAGACAGAATCGGTGACTAATCTTGTCATGTGACAGGAATAGAGTTAGGCCATTCAGCCCATCGAATCTACTCCACCATTCAATCATGGCTTACCTATCTCTCCTTCCTAACCCCATTCTCCTGCCTTCTCCCCATAACCTCTGACACCTGTACTAATCAAGAATATATCTATGGGATCTATCCATCTCTGCCTTAAAAATATCCACTGATGGCCTCCGCAGCCTTCTGTGGCAAGGAATTTCACAGATTCACCGCCCTCTGACTGAAGAAATTTCTCCTCATATCCTTCCTAACAGGATGTCTTTTAATTCTGAGGCTGTGACCTCTAGTCTTAGACTCTCCCATTAATGGAAACATCCTGCCCACATCCACTCTATCTAAGCCTTTCACTATTTTGACCTCATTGAAACATACAGAATACTGAAAGGCTTGGAGGAGCTGCAGTATTAAACATTACCAAAAACAGCATTTATGATGGCTCAATTTGATGTATTTAGGCATTATAAATATTCGCAGTTTGTTCTGAGACTACTTTCTTTCAAGTTACACATTTTCTCAAAATTTAATTTTTTGAACAATTTTACTACCATCAAAATTGAATTTGAATCTTTATTTCCTGCACAATATCAATATCAGTTAAAAAAAGAACAAGCAATAAGCACAATGAGTGCAAAACTATGACCAAAGGTGGATGCTTAACACAAGACCAAGCCCATGTTAGTCAGAACCCTTCAACAGTTGTATTCAATTTAAAAGTCAAGTCTATGCGGCTTATAATATGTGATAGATTTTTTGAGCAGTTCTAAATTTGGGTACTTCGCTATAATCTTCTGCCAAAGATGCATCAAATAAGGTTTATCAGATAAAATAATCAAAAGTTAAAAACACAACCAATTTCTTGAGCTCCCTCAGCCAAGTTTTTTTAAAGACAGTAATTTGTCAAAAACGACACCAATGGGTTTTCTGCCTCTAGATTTGCAATGAACATCTATCCCATGCCACCGTCATGGCAACAGCATGAACTAAGTATGGTCTGACTAACTCTCACTGCCACTTGCATCGTTTAGTGGTCAAGTTTAAATGTGGAATGTTTCAGGTCACACAATCGCAATCAGCTTGAAGTATTTAAAGATTAGACACATTTTCCAGCCAATTAATTCATCGACTGTCATTACTTAATTATAAAAAAAAATAGCAGAAACTAGAGTTTTGCAAATCAGATAATTTTTTTGCCGAGAGCCGAGAAGCCGCTGCCATCAACTCAACATTGATTCCATTCATACTTAAGGATTCAATACTTTGCATGAGAGGGATTTGCCTGTTGTATTTTCAGACAAATCGTGAATGATCCGAGGGAACAGGCAATGCCTAACTGCTTGATCCTGCATTGTATCTGTCAATGCAATATTTACATTTCCCCCTCAACACAGCTAATCTGGATATGTCAATGGTATTTATGGCTGTGCACAATAAATGTCAGACAAGTTTTTTTTTAGACATGAGAAAGCACAAACATGACTATTTGTTTTAATATAGTTCAACTCCTGGTAGTTCTATCAGTGGCATTTCCCTTTGTCTTTTCCCCCTATAATCCTGAAACTCATTCTCTTTCATATGCCCATCGTCTTCTTTGCAGCTTTTGCTACTTACTTAATGGATAATTTATAGGAGCTAATTAACATGTTTTTGGGATGGCAGGAATCCAGAGCATCTTGTGGAAACCCACATGGTCACAGAGGGAACATAAAAACTCCATGCAGACAGCACCTGAGTAAGGATGTGAGAGGGCAGCAGTGACAGTCTGCACACCATCAGCCAAGTGTCACGTCAATACTCTGGAGTGGGACCTGCTTCATCCTCAATGGCCTAAGAAAAAAGGAGCATAAAAACATAAGAAAAAGCAGGCCATTAGGTACCTTCAGTCTTCCCTGACATTCAATAAAATTACCGGTGATCCAGTCTTTGGCCTCAATCCATCGTTCTACCTGATCCAGAGAGGAATTTCCTCCTTTCCCATGATAATTCTTCTACTTTAACTTCCTATTTGGGAGAACATCCTCTCAGCAACTGCAGTGTAAAGCCTCCTCAGGATCTTACTTTTCTATAGGATAGGTCACTTGTCATTCTTCGGAACTTGAGTGAGCATAGCTTGCCCCTCTCTGCTTAGTAACTTTCCATGACACAACCCCTCAATCCAGTGAAACGTCACTGCGCTCTTCCAAGGAAACTATATCCTTTCTTCAAAAAGGACCTTAATGGAATGTGCCGCATTCCAGGTATGGTCTCAGCAATTGCAGCTACGACTTGTTTACTCTTGCATTTCAACCCCCATTGCAAAGGCAAACATTCCATTTGCTTTCGTAATGACTTGTATTGACATGCTCACCTTGTTACATACAGGAGGCATCCAGATCTGTAACACACCAAAGTTTAATAGTCTGAAGCCACGTAAATAATAATGACATAGGAAAGAACTGCAGATGATCAGGTAGGTTAAGGTGGACTGAGCGGAGGTGTTCAGCGAAACGATCGCCGAGCCTGCGCTTGATCTCGCCAATGTACATGAGCTGACACGTGGAACAGACAATACATTAGATGAGGTTGGAGGAGGCACAAGTGAATCCTCCAACCTCATCTACTGTATCCGCTGTTCCAGTGAACCCCTCCGCTCAGTCCGCCTTAACCTACCTGATCTCCCGGTTGCTCAGCACTTTAACGCCGCCTCTCATTCGCAATCTGACCTTTCTGTCCTGGGCCTCCTCCATTGTCAGAGTGAGGCCCAGTGCAAATTGGAGGAACAGCACCTCATATTTCACTTGGGCAGCTTACACCCCAGCGGTATGAACATTGACTTGTCTAACTTCAAATGGCCCTTGCTTTCCCTCTCTCTCCACCCCCCTCCTTCCCAGTTCTCCCACCAGTCTTACTGTCTCCGACTACATTCTATCTTTGTCCTGCCCCCTCCCCTAACATCAGTCTGAAGAAGGATCTCGACCTGAAATGTCGCCCATTCTTTCTCTCCAGAGATGCTGCCTGTCCCGCTGAGTTACTCCAGCATTTTGTGTCTGCCTTAAATAATAATTACCTTTTCTATTCTTTCCCGTCTCATATTTTCTCGCAATACTAGCGATGATTTTGCATATTCTCTCTGTCCCTTCAATATCTGTTTTCTTTGCCATTTGTTTTATCACCAAATCTTTATATTACCAGGAACACATTGAACTCCATGCCTCCATCTAGATAGTGAATGATTAAGGCCCCAATTCTGTTCCCCAGGAGACCCCATCAAATATAGATTGTCCGCTTGAAAATGACCCATTTCTTTTTCGTTTCAAAGTGTTTAAAATAAATTCCGGGACACCGTGGCTGTTTGCCAGGACTGTTTGCCCAGATGCCATGGCTGTTTGCTGGGACATCAGGTTGTGTGCCGGGATTACCGGTTATCTGCCAGGACTATTTGCCGGGACGTTAGGGCTGTGTGCCGGGACATCTTTGGGGCTGTGTGCCGGGACATCTTTGGGGCTGTGTGCCGGGACATCTTTGGGGCTGTGTGCCGGGACATCTTTGGGGCTGTGTGCCGGGACATCTTTGGGGCTGTGTGCCGGGACGTTGGGGCTGTGTGCCGGGACGTTGGGGCTGTGTGCCGGGACGTTGGGGCTGTGTGCCGGGACGTTGGGGCTGTGTGCCGGGACGTTGGGGCTGTGTGCCGGGACGTTGGGGCTGTGTGCCGGGACGTTGGGGCTGTGTGCCGGGACGTTGGGGCTGTGTGCCGGGACGTTGGGGCTGTGTGCCGGGACGTTGGGGCTGTGTGCCGGGACGTTGGGGCTGTGTGCCGGGACGTTGGGGCTGTGTGCCGGGACGTTGGGGCTGTGTGCCGGGACGTTGGGGCTGTGTGCCGGGACGTTGGGGCTGTGTGCCGGGACGTTGGGGCTGTGTGCCGGGACGTTGGGGCTGTGTGCCGGGACGTTGGGGCTGTGTGCCGGGACGTTGGGGCTGTGTGCCGGGACGTTGGGGCTGTGTGCCGGGACGTTGGGGCTGTGTGCCGGGACGTTGGGGCTGTGTGCCGGGACGTTGGGGCTGTGTGCCGGGACGTTGGGGCTGTGTGCCGGGACGTTGGTGCTGTGTGCCGGGACGTTGGGGCTGTTTGCCGGGACGTTGGGGCTGTTTGCCGGGACATTGGATCGGTTTGCCGGGACGTTGGGGTTGTTTGCCGGGACGTTAGATCAGTTTTCAGGGATGTTTGGGCTGTTTGCCAGGATATTGGGGCTGTTTGCCGGGACGCCAGTGATATTTATGACTAGAGGGTCAGCAGAACCTTGGTTTAAGTTCAGAGGTTAAAGATGGCATCTGCATGCAGCAACAGCTGGATAACACTAATGCATCAGCTGGTAAGTTACAAATAACATTAGTGTCACAAAAGTTCCAGGCAACAACCATATCTAATAGAGAGTAGAATCACCTGTCCTAGATACTGAAGGGTAATGCCATCCCTGAGTTCTCCACTGCATCAATGTTCTGATCCACTCATAAATACTTTGGTTACAAGATCAACGCAGAGGCTGGATATCCTGTGGGAAGTTACTCATCTACCGATAGCCCATGCCCTTTCTATTGTCTGCAAGGCATGAGTGAGGTGGGTGATGGAATGCAGGATGAACAATCAATGCTGGCTTTTGCCTGATGTATCGAAATGAAGTGAGGCAACCGTCAATCATTTGTTTAAATTTGTCAAAAGAAGGTTGTGTGTAACTCTCTTGATTGGATTTTTGGAGATGAAGTCATGAAAAGGATTATGAGATGATTGATGACACAGCCATGGATTTATTACTTTGCTAACATCCAAGAACGTGCCTCTGCTCGGCCAGCATGAGAAACACCAGAGCAGACTAAACCAGTTCCCTCGTCAAACAAAAGTCTCCAACAATGCAACTTTCAATTTGCTCTTTAAACCATTCATTATGCCTTCACACTAATAATCGCATAGTGTATTATCAATATTATGATTCCAATTATTTTGAATGTTATTTCTACAACTTTTGATATTCCGCTATAACAGTAATTGGCAGTTTGATGCATAGTACCCAGGTGGAAAAACGCTGCAAGATATAACAGCTACAGTGACCAATATTCCTCTTTAGATATATAATAACAAATTTCAAGCCAGAGATTTTTTAAGTCTTTTTGCAAAGCTTCTAGCAGTAAGAAACCAGATCTAACTGTACCCACTGGTACTCATACAAAGAGTCTTTGTACACATTAAACAATTATACTTTATGGGCACTGGAAGCTTGCCGACTTGCACAACAAGGTTACATCTGCTCACCACACAAAGAGTAAGTTGAGCATGAAATGGACTTAGAACTATGTACAGAATTATAAACTCTCTGGTTACACTCGTTATCTACCTTGCAGTCAGATAAACAACTGAAAAAGTCCAATTGAGGAAGATGATAAAGAATATAAATTAAAATACCCATAAGGTTTAAAACCTTGTCTTGCGATGTGACCAGATCAGGTGCTACCTCTTAAAACACAGAAAATTTAAATGTAATTCTCATAATTGTTTTCAAATTGCAGTTAAATAATAGGAAAATAATGATCTGCTGTGCAAAGGAAAATAACATCCTGCAAAAGCAAAGTAGAAAGAGAAATGGGCTAAATGGACACAACCATTGTCAGGTTTAATGGAAGGTATTAATAGAGTCAGGAGTGGTCCAGAGGATGGACAATCGCATATGGAACTCCACTGTTTAAGAAGGAAGCAAAGCAAAAAAAAGCGTTATAGGCAGGTTAGCCTGACTTCAGTGATTGAGTAACAGAGTCTGTTGTAAAGGATGAAGTTTCGAGGTACTTGGACGCCACCCTACAACTCCAGGACTGCTTTGATCGCACCGACTGGGACCTGTTTGCACAACAGGCTACCAGTGGTACAGAGGTAGACTTGGAGGAGTACACATCCACTGTGCTTTCCTACATCAACTGCTGTGTGGAGTTTGTCACAGTGGACAAGGAAATAAAGATGTTCCCAAACCGCAAACCGTGGATGAACAAGGAGGTTCAGAATCTGCTAAGGGCACGCAACATTGCCTTTAAATCCAGGGACACTTCTGCCTACAGCGCTGCCAGGTCGAACCTGAACAAAGGCATAAAAAAGGCCAAAGACATCCACAGGCAAAGGGTGGAAGACCACTTCAACACCACGGACACCAGAAGCATGTGGCCGGGTGTCAGGGACATCACTGACTACAAGAGCAGCCCCATCTGCCCCCACAGTGACATCACACTGGCCAATGAATTAAACACCTTCTTTGCCCGCTTTGAAACTGGCAACACCACCAGGAGAGGAACAACCCCGGCTAGGGCGGAGGGACAGGCCTTAACACTGAGCACCCAGGAGGTACAGTGCGCTCTGCGTAGGATCAATCCACGCAAGGCTGCAGGCCCGGATGGAGTCCAGGGTAGGGTACTAAAGGACTGTGCTGTACAGCTGGCGGAGGTATTTACGAGGATCTTCAACCTGTCTCTATCTCTGACAACGGTCCCCAAGTGCCAGAAGACAGCTACCATAGTGCCGGTGCCGAAAAAGTCTAAAGTCACCAACTTGAATGACTACCGCCCGGTTGCCCTAACTCCAATACCAATGAAGTGCTTTGAAAGGCTGGTCCTCTCCCACATCAAAGCCAGCATCTCTGCATCATTGGACTCTCATCAATTTGCATACAGGGCAAATAAATCCACAGAGGATGCCATCTCTGTGGCTCTTCACACTGTCCTGACCCACCTGGAAAGACAGGGCACCTACGTGAGGATGCTCTTCATTGACTATAGCTCTGCCTTCAATACGGTCATCCCCACCAAGCTCACCACCAAACTCCACCAGCTAGGCCTCAGCTCACTGATATGCGATTGGATCCTGAATTTTCTGACGGAGCGACCGCAGGCAGTGAGACTGGGGACGCACCTGTCCTCCACCATCACCCTGAGCACCGGCACACCACAGGGCTGTGTACCGAGCCCTATGCTCTACTCCCTCTTCACCCACGACTGTGTCCCTGCATTCAACACCAACACCATTGTCAAATTTGCAGACGACACAACGGTGATCGGGCTGATCACCAACGGTGATGAAACAAACTATAGAGCGGAGGTGCAGAACCCGGCAGACTGGTGCTCACGGAACAACTTGTCGCTAAATACCTCCAAGACCAAGGAGCTGATTATCGACATCAGGTCACAGAATGGGGAATACGCCCCAATCTCTATCTACGGAGACAGTGTGGAGAGAGTGTCCAGCTTCAAGTTTCTGGGCACTCACATCTCAGAGGACCTCACATGGTCAACCAACACCGCTGCGCTGGTCAAAAAGGCACAGCAATGACTGTTCTTCCTGAGAACATTAAAATGGACTGGTCTACCCCAACAGCTGCTGACGACCTTCTACACCACAGAGAGCATACTAACGTATGGCATCTCTGTGTGGTATCTCAGCTGCACGGAGACGGAGAGGAGAGCTCTTCAGCGCGTTGTCCACAGAGCGCAACAGATTATTGGGACACTGCTACCAGCCTTGGAGGGCATCTACCACACACGGTGCCTCAGGAACGCCATCAGCATCCATAAAGACTCCTCTCACCCTTGTAATGGACTGTTCGAACTACTCCCAGCAGACGTTACAAGGCCTTCTACGCCCGCACTACCAGATTCAGGAACCGCTTCATTCCCAGAGCTATAGCGGCTCTGAACCAGTCCTGCTGAGTACCCCCCCCCCCCCCCCTCCATGGACTGTCTTCCCCCGGCCTCGCACTTTAGTCTGTGTTGATGTTACTGGTCAAATGTTCGTTTTTACAAACCTTGTTCTCGAGGGTTGCCAATCGAAATCTCGAAGTTGCAAACCAAATCTCGTTGCACTTATGTGTAATGACAATAAAAGATGTTATTATTATTATTATTATTATTATTGTAAGCACGTGGTAAAGTAGGCCAAAGTCAGCATGGTTTTGTCAAGGGGAGATCTTGCTTGACAAATCTGTTGAAATTCTTTGAGGAATTATTTATATGTGTGTATGGAATGATTTATGTGTGTAAATACATGGTCTAGGCTATATAGCCACACTGAACTGTTCTGTATTTTTTATTGTTACAATATTCTGTTGTGTAGCAGCAAGCAAGAACTTCATTGTCCTATTTGGGACACATGACAATAAACTCTCTTGACTTGACCTGACGATGAGAAACAAGTAGGATAGACAAAGGGGAGTCAGTGGATGTTTGCTTGGATTTTCAGGAGACCTATGATAAAGTACAGCACATGAGGCTGCTAAGGTCATAAGTGATAGGCGCAAAATTAGGCCCTCTTAACCCCATACTCCCCTGACACCCGTATTAATCAAGAATCTATCAATCTCTGCCTTAAAAATATCCATTGACTTGGCCTCCACAGCCAGTTGTACAGGGCCCTGGTGGGACCACACCTGAAGTATTGTGTGCAGTTTTGCTCTCTAGTTTGAGGAAGGACGTTCTTGCTATTGTGCAGCGTAGGTTCACCAGGTTAATTCCCTGGATGTCGGGACTGACATATGAAGAAAGAATGGATTGACTGGGCTTATAATCACTGGAATTTAGAAGGATGAGAAGGGATCTTACAGAAACATATAAAATTCTTAAGGGATTGGACAGACTCGATGCGGGAAAAATGTTCCCATGTCGGACGAAGTCCAGAACCAGGGTTCACAGTTTAAGAATAAGGGGTAGGCCATTTAGGACTGAGAAGAGGAAAAACCTTTTCAGCCAGAGAGTGAATCTGTGGAATTCTCTGCCACAGAAGGCAGTGGAGGCCAATTCACTGGATGTATTCAAGAGAGAGTTGGATCTAGCTCTTAGGGCTAACGGAATCAAGGGATATGGGGAGAAAGCAGGAACGGGGTACTGATTCTGGATGGTCAGCCATGAATGGTGGTGCTGGCTTGAAGGGCCAAATGACCTACTCCTGCACCTATTTTCTATGTTTTTATGTTTCTGTGGCAAAGAATTCCACAGATTCACCACCCTCTGACTAAAGAATTTCCTCCTCATATCCTTCCTAAAGGAACGTCCTTTAATTCTGAAGCTATGACTTCTAGCCCTAGACTCTTCCACTAGTGGAAACATCCTCTCCACATCTACTGTATCCAACCCTATCACTATTCGGTACATTTCCATGAGGTCCCCCCTCATTCTTCTAATCTCCAGCGAGAACAGGCCCAGTGCAGTCAAACACTCATCATATGCTAAACAATATATGAGCCCATGATAAACTGACCCTATTCATGTTCCAGTCTAAATGTTTCTCAACTATCCATGTACCTACCTCAACTGTCTCTTCGGCAGCTCATTCCATTCACCACCCTTTGTGTAAAAAAGTTACCCCTCAGGTTCCTTTTAAATGTTGCTCCCCTCACCTTAAATGTATGTCTTCTGGTTCCTGATTCCCCTACTCTGGACAAGAGTATGCGTTTCCTGAATCTATTCCCCTCATGATTTTGTACACCTCAATAAGATCACTCCTCATCCTCCTGCACTCCTAGCCTGCTCAACAGCCCCCTTGCCTCAGATGCATACAAGATTTATACACAGACATTACCTGGCAATATGGACAATTGCCCAGGCATTTCTTATTAGCAAAATCATTGTGCCAGTTCTCCTAAGTGGCACATCTCACAGTGTGTGTCATCAGACAACTCCAGTGCAATGACACTCGGGGGGGGGGGGAAATCTCCCGAGTGACTAGATAGTGCGTGAACGGCTGCAGGTCTGTGGTTGTAGAAGTTAAAAGGAACAGCACAGATGCATTTAAAGGAAAGCTGACACAAAAATGCTGGAGTAACTCAGAGGGTGAGGCAGCATCTCTGGAGAGAAGGAATGGGCGACGTTTCGGGTCGAAACCCTTCTGGATACTTACAAGAGGGAGAAAGAAATAGAAGCTTATGAAGCAGGAGCAAGATGAAGTGGGATGAGAGGAAGCTCTTGTGGAGCAGTGGTGTTGAATGACCCACTTTAAAGCTTTAACATTCCGACAAATGGTATTTCGCCATGCCCACTAGATAGTCAGTGACCAACACCATTAACCTGATCAGGTTGTTTGCAAGAATTCTGAATATCTGAGCTACTACCACAAATATTAGAAAGTATTACAAACCACAAAAATACTGGACATCTGGCATAATAAAATACATATGTCCTTGTATTATAAAAGGCAATGCTTCAGCTTTGTAACAGTCCCAAATCCCACAGAAATACCAAATATAATAATTACAAGGCAATACAAAAGCAAAATTGTATAATCCCCATTTTCTTGCAGCTAGAATCAAGCAACTTCCCCAAAATTACACCTGGACACAGACATCTGAAGAGGCTAAAAATTAAACTTGATACGCTTATGTTCTATTTATTGCATAAAACCAACTCACCATCAATGGAACTGCATCACGAGGTTATTGATGGCTTGTGTGTGTGGGTGAAGTGTGTTTACAGAGAGAATGACTCATTTTGACAGCACCAAAAATGAATAAAGTGTCGACCAACGGTGACTCTTTAGACTGCATGTAACACCTATTACAGACAGATTTCACAAACAAAAGATTACAATAAAATACTCTTGCTAAAACAGCTCAATCAAAACGTGGTTCTTCCTTAAACATTAAATGCACAGTACCATCAGTGTGATAACTATGTGGTGCTCCTCTGGCATTGCATGCAGAACACTATTGCCTGTGATCATTGACACTGCAGTGGCTCTAAGGGAGGTGTGGGCTTGGCTAGTAACAACACTGAAGAAGCTGCATCTCAGGGATCGTGGGAACGTTTGTTCCTCCCTCCACTCCACTGCACTGATTACCTCCACAGATGCCGTCTGATCCACTGAGATCCTCCTGGGAGTTATCGGGTTGTCTATGAGATGCGATCTTTGCTTTAAGTAGAGGTTACTTTGTACTTCCCAATGGAAGGAACACTTTGAGAATCTTCTCTGACCCTTACATAAGCATCCTTAACTCCAGTTCTCAGCCACCTCTCCCCAATCAGCGTAGCCATATTGTGACCAATATGCTAAAAGGCCAATTGATAACGAACACTTCAGGAGTTGGAGATCTCTGCTGAAGTTCTAAAATACAGCAGCGAGGAAGTTTAATCACAAGTCCACAACCTGCCCAACTGCACCTGGGAAGATATCTTAGAGACACTGTAATCATGAACATCTTCAAGAAAGGAGGCTAACATGAATCTTTTCTTCTGCTATCCCAACAGTGACCATTCACCACATGGCCCATCACCATTTACAAGGCACTGGCTCAAAAAATGTACAAACTGGAAATCTCATATAGAAAACAGAAACAGCACGTCACGACAGCAGCTCAGCAGAGAATAACAGAGTTAACCTTTCAGCTCCAACGTTCCAAGAACCATCAGAAGAAGAGATGAAGCTATTTCCAGCACTTCCTGTTTCCATTTCAAGAATCACAGTATTCACCATTGCTGCACTGTTATCTGATCAATTCACTTATTCTCTGCTCTCTTCAACATCTAACCATAATGAGTGAATGACCTTTCTACAATTGAGAACATCTTGGTATTCTTTTCAACCTTTTTTAATAAATTGTGTTATTAGTCAGCACTACAGGTTGTAAAACTAAGATGCAAAAAAAGAGAATGGAGAAACATAAAAATCTCCAGTTGCTTCAAGAATTGGAGGGTGTGAATCATGCAACTACAGTTGCTTCACATATTCAGGTGCCACCGTCAAATGTCACCTGTCAAATGTCAAATGTCTTGTTTATTTTCTGAAACATTCAGCTAACATCTAATTGAACTTCGCAGTGGGTTGAACAGCGACTACTGATCAATCATTTCCTAAAATTCAAAGATGAAATTGCTCAGGCAAACAGAAGCTTAATGCTGTTAATGCTCACCCCACTCACCATTAACAACACCACAGTCACATCTGTGGAGTCTTTTAAGTATCTGGGAACCATCATCTCCAAGGACCTTAAGTGGGGGGCTACCATTGACTCCGAAGTCAAAAAGGTACAACAGAGGATGTACTTCCTGCAGCAGCTGAGGAAGCACAATCTGCCACAGGTAATGATGGTCCAATTCTACACGGCCATCGTAGAGTCTGTTCTCACCTTCTCCATCATGGTCTGGTTTGGCTCAGCCACCAAGCACGACACCCGGAGGCTGCAGCGACTCGTCCAAACAGCAGAGAAGGTTATTGGCTGCAACCTTCCCTCCATTGATGAACTGTACACTGCAAGGGCCAGGAAGCGAGCGGGCAAGATCATCTCTGACCCCTCTCACCCTGGCCACAAGCTCTTTGAATCACTTCCCTCTGGAAGGCGACTCCAGACCGTCAAAGCTGCCACAGCCAGACATAAAAACAGTTTTTATCCACAAGTAGTTGCTCTACTCAACAGCCAAAAATCTGTAGCCTCCCTTTGATCTGGTATTTTGCTGGTTCACATGCTTGATCAATGGTGTTTTATCAAAAATGTTTTATTATTATTAATGTTTAGTGTTTTCTGAGTCATTCGTAACTGTCACTGTATGTCATGTTGTTACTTGCGGGCGGAGCACCAAGGCAAATTCCTTGTATGTGAATACTTGGCCAATAAACTTACTTAAAACTACAATTGTGACGCAATGTTTTTCCACAAAATAGCCTTACTTACAAACGCTCAATTTATACATTAATAAGACTGTCAGAGATTGAAAATATCAATGTATTTAGCATAATGCACAAGATACAAGAAGACACAAGAGGTCACAGCTACAACAGGAGAGCCACAAACTGAAATAAACTGTCATGCTTAGGTGATGATTATGACTGTGTCCACAAATAGAGCAGAAACCAAATGCACTGGACAAGAATGGCAGACAAAAATGCTGTAGAAACTCAGCGGGTGAGGCAGCATCTATGGAGCGAAGGAATAGGCGACGTTTAAGGTCGAGACCCTTCTTCAGACTCTTGGACAAGAATGGCAAGCACTTCTCAAAATCATTAGCTTTTTGTCACCAGGGTCCAGACCAATCACTCCACCAAAACAACCGGTGAATTGTTCATTTCAACTGGCAGTTTTCTTTCTCTGGAGCTTTGGAGCCGAGGAAAAACCTGATAGTTTATAAAATGATGAGAGGCCTAGGAAGATAATGTCAAGAATATTTTTTATTTAAGAATTTACCTCTTTTAGGCTATTTCCCCCCACCTGGTATTTAAAATTGTCGAAGGGAAAATATCCAAACGAAACCTGGGAAATATGGCTGACGAAGCCAAGGGGTGAACACAACCTTGTCCTTCTTAACACATCCCCCAGAAAGATGATCAACAGCTCGTTACCAGGCATCCAAATCAGCAGCAACCTAACCTGTTCCCTCCACACTGATCCCGTGATCAAGAAAGGCCAGTGTATTTGCTTTCTTAAGCATACAAGAAGATCTGGCATAGCCACGAGGATTCTATCAAACAGCTGCAGATAGAAGGTATTCTGACAGGATGCATCTCAGCCCGGGATGGCAACTGCTCTTGACTGGCTGAACCTGCAGAGAGTGGTGAACACAGCCCAGTCCATCACGAGCTCATCACTGCCTTCCATCCAGTCCATCTTCACTGTTTAGTTTGGGCCCTACGAACAGTGGGGGAGAATCTTGCAGATCAACTGCCACTGCAGATGCCATAGAAGTCAGTCGCACGTGCAGATCGAGAGCGGCCTGCAGCAGCATGGAATGGCGGTGGAAGTCACCAACAGCATCGGTGGCAAGGCCAACACCTACACCACCCGAGTCCACCACTAGGACAACAGGTCTTCAACACCAAGATAAGGATTTTTCATAACTTGGTACTTGAAAGGTATAAGTTTGTGCCGGAAACATGGCAACTCTTTGTGTACTGCCTCAGAAGAAGTGTCCCAGCCCAGAACGTCACCTATCCATGTTCTCCTAATATGCTACCTGACTCGCTGAGTTACTTCAGCACTTTGTATCTTCTTTTTTTACTGGATTTTACTGGATTGAATGCTAAGGGCCATAAGGATAGTTAATAATGTAGGATTTCGTGAACACACCAACTCTCTGTTTTTAAAGTTAACTGCCTTGAAGTTTATGGATCTTGTAGAATTTTATACAGCACAAATAATGTATAAAGCAAGAAATCTGTGGGGTGAAATTGTGGCATGATTTGGATGTGGAACTCAAGCAAAGCATAAACATTACTCATTTTAAGTGAAGTGCAAAATAATTATTTTCCAGAGGTATAAGAATGAGGAAGGGCTGTGATGGCGGTTACATTTTAGTTTATTGACACAGTGCGATATTCGCCTTGTACATAGAATTTGAATAATTGTTTATAAACTGTATATATGTTTGCGTGCATGTACATGCGTATATGTATGTATCTATGTGGCTTATATAAGGATATATGTATGTATGTATATGTATGTGTGTATATATATATATTATATATACAGATGAGATAAAGTTTGTGAATTGATGAGTAGCGGAGACGGGGTAGGAATAAATAAGTGTATACTTCCTCCTACTCGTTTTTGAGCATGTAAGATTTAATTTGTGATGTTTATGTGAAGTTATTCAATGAGTTGTTTATGGTTCATTTCATTTCATTTTATTGTTATTTTGTTTTGTTTTTTTGTTTTACATGTCGAAATAAAATATATACATCAAATACAAACGTCCTTTAGTTCTGAGGCTGTCACCTCTAGTCCTAAACTCTCCCACTAGTGGAAACATCCTCTCCACATCCACTCTATCCAAGCCTTTCACTATTCTGTATGTTTCAATGAGATCCCCCCCTGTTAAATCTGCTTCTCCCTCCATCCTTTGAAGCGTCTCGACCTGAAAGGCCATGTATTCCTTTTCTCCCGAGATGCAGTGGCCTGACCCACCGAGTTACTCCAGCCTTTTGTATGTCTCCCTCCATAGACGTTGTCTAACCTGCTGAGTGCTGCCAGCATTTTCTGTTTTAATTGCACTTTTAAGAAGGTGAACAAGCCGTTCAATGTGCTTCAAACCCCATCACCATTTTATTGTGGCATACATATACTTTCAATTTGCCATATAAAACATAAATAAATTGAGCTATCTATTATCCCAGTGCACAAAAGTAATACCCTCACAAAGCAAACATTGTAATTCTACCAGGATGACATGGGACTAATGTACTGATTGCAATATCAGATACAAAATACTTAACAAGCTGAACCATGGCCGCCATTTCTACAGTGGTTCACTATATCCAATTCTCATCATACATTCTATTCTGGGGGAAATCTCGAATAAATTCAATTAAAAAATATAATTATAATCAATGAGATAAGCCTGATCAGATGACAGAAATAAACTTGCACATCTCATGTAACTCATACCAAGTCAAGGGAAGGTCAAATCTCTGTAGACTCTGACATATCAGTGTGTGGGATGTCACAATCACAATATTCTGGACCTAGTATACACCAATATTACTGAAGCATACAAAGTCCTCCCCCTCGCCCACCTGGGACAGTCTGACCACCTCTCTCTGTTCCTGCTCCCCAAATACACACCTCTGATCAGACGTGAAACCTACCGTGAGGACAGTGAAGGTCTGGCCTGAGGGGGCTGTCTCTGTTTTACAGGAACAGTTTCAGCCAGCAGACTGGAGTCTGTTTGCCACCCAGGCCACCTTTAACTCCCATGTGGACATCAACTCATACACCTCAACCGTTCTGGACTATATAAAATTCAGCACTGATAACGTCACTACCCACAAAGAGATAAAGACCTTCCCTAACCAGAAGCCGTGGATGAGCAGGGAGGTCAGACTCCTGCTGAAGGCTCGCGACGCCGCTTTTAAATCTTGCGACGCTGAGGGATACAGCTCATCCAGGGCCAATCTGAAAAAGGGAATTAGGAATGCTAAACTCAATCACAAACGGCGGATCGAGGAGCATTTCCAAAACAACTCTGACCCCAGGCGCATGTGGCAAGGAATCAAATCCATTGCCGGTTACCATAAAGTCAACACCCCCCCCCCAGACAACGCCTCCCTTCCTGATGAGCTAAACCATTTCTATGCTCGCTTTGACTGGGACAACAATACTCCAGCCATCAAAGTTGCTCCACCCCCGAATGAACAACCCCTCGGTCTCTCCACCTCTGCTGTACAAGATGCACTGAGCAAGGTGAATGAGCACAAAGCAGCTGGCCCCGACGGCATCCCCGGGCGGGTGCTCAGGGCATGTGCTGGACAACTATCCCTGGTCCTCACTGACATTTTCAATCTGTCACTGGCCCAGGGTGTCGTCCCCACTTGCCTCAAGACATCTACCATTGTGCCAGTGCCCAAACAATCAGCGACAGGGAGTCTCAACGACTTCCGGCCAGTGGCACTCACCCCTGTCATCGCCAAGTGCTTTGAGCGGCTGATCTTGGCTCACCTCAAAGCCAGCCTCCCCCCCACACTGGACCCCCCTCAGTTTGCCTACCGGACAAACAGGTCTACAGAGGATGCCATATCGGTGTCCCTACACTCTGCCCTGACCCACCTGGACAGCAACAACACCTACATCAGGTTGCTGTTCATTGACCTCAGCTCCGCCTTTAACACTGTCATACCCGCTAGCTTGATCACCAAACTCAGCGGTCTTGGCATCTCCACCTCCCTCTGCAATTGGACACTGGATTTCCTCACTAACAGACCACAGTCTGTTAGGGTCAACAACCTCACCTCCTCCACTATAACACTGAACACCGGCGTGCCACAGGGCTGTGTGCTCAGCCCTCTCCTCTACTCCCTCTTCACCCATGACTGCATCCCTAAGTATGGCTCCAACACCATCATAAAATTTGCCAATGACACCACGGTGGTAGGACTGATCAGTGACAATGACGAGTCAGCCTACAGGGAGGAGGTCCAGCACCTGACTACCTGGTGTGCCAACAATAACCTTGTCCTCAACTCCCAGAAGACGAAGGAAATCATTGTTGACTTTAGAAAGAAGAGGGGGCAGACACACCCCCATCCATATAAACGGGACTGAGGTGGAGCGGGTCTCCAACTACAAATTCCTCGGGGTACACATCTCGGAGGATCTGTCCTGGTCCCTCAACACCTCCAACCTGATCAAAAAGGTGCAGCAGCGCCTTTACTTCCTGAGGAGGCTCAAAAAAGCCCACCTGTCCCCCCAGATCCTAACCAACTTTTACCGCTGTACCATCGAAAGCATCCTGACCACCTGCTTTACGGTATGGTACAGCAGTTGCACCGTAGCAGATAGGAAGGCACTACAACGGGTGGTGAAAACCGCCCAGTACATCATCGGTGCCCCGCTCCCTGCCATGGATGCCCTCCACCAAAAACGGTCTCTGAAACGGGCCGGGAAGATCATCAGAGACCCCTCCCACCCTAACCATGGACTGTTTGCCCTCCTACCATCAGGGAGATGGTACAGGAGCCTCAGGTCCCGCACTAGTAGGATGAGGAACAGCTTCTACAATAACACCATCACACTGCTGAACTCGGAGTCCCGCCAATAGATTTCTCCAGTCTCTCCGTCCACATTGTCGGCATTATGTATTTATTTTCTATATTGCTATCACTACGAACTGACGCTAAACTGCATTTTGTTGTACCCATACTTGTATCTGTGCAATGACATTAAAGTTGAATTGAATTGAATGACTTCAGCCTCTGCTTGCTGTGTGGGCCAGACATGAGCAAAAGACTGCCACAGCTCTGGCTCTACCCAGTGAGCACTATGCCCAGGCAAGGTGAGAGGAATGCCTTTAGCTATATTGCCATGGCTTTGAACAGGGAAATTATCCTGTCATTGGGTGTGAGATATTACCCAACTTCCCTCCTGAGATTTTTCTGGAATAGTTCAGAATCTCAAGTAGAACATGATCACTTGACGCATTGTAAGAAGTTCCCGCTGAGTATTACAGTCATGTTCACAAAAAGCATCCCGTGCAAAGGCTGCAATGAAACTTAGTGCACTACTCCACTCCAGGCTGTTGGCAACTGCTGAGTTGTTCAGCTTTCTTCAAATCCTACAAGCGGTTGGTTTGGACATTAAACATGCTGGGACAATTCAACAACGGGCCATCATGTGGTCATTATCAGAACTCCCATTTTAACCCACATGCCATAACCTTGACGGAACTAAAGAAAGAATTAAGCTGCAGTCTATTTATCACAGATAGATGGCCCTTTAATTCCTTTAAGTTCAGGTAACAGACAACATTCAATTCTGATTTTAATTTTCTGAACTAAATAAAGCCACATACAACAGCTACAAATGCTGGATATATAGTTTTAAAAAAGGCTACATTTAATGTATTGCTTTATTTTACTAACACTCCTTAAAATCAAATCCATTTGATAGTTGGTAAAAAGCAAATCTTATCCATCTCACTTCCTGTACACAAATTGCAGATGGGTGCAGATTGTTGCTGAAAGATAAAGTTTATTAACAGACAAACATGTAACCTGGGTATTTAAATTGACTTCTAGATTAAACAGACACAATAACTAAAACTGAAATAGAAATAATCTACAAACTCTCTTAAAGAACAAGAAATCTTTCCCAACACAGCTGAGAAAAGGCATCGACAACACAAACCTTCCAGTGAACCAATGATACATTTGAATACCACAGTGCTTTCAGTCAATCGCTGATAAAGATACCAAAACTAACAGAGCAAAAAATGTGTTGATTGAAATTTTCCAGGTAATCTGAGCGTTTTCCTGGATGGAGTTCTGCTCTCTGAGGGATGCTAATCATTTAATTGGCTGGTTCTAAATGAAAAACCATAAGTACAGATCTGTTAGCCTTATCTGGTTTGAACTAACATATTTTTTTTTAATGTTAAATTTCATTATTTACTTCATGAATCCCCAGATTTCAGCTCAGCCAAGTTGCACCTGTCCTCCCATTATTTACTCAAATTTTAATATGTCCTCATATTGGAATGATTCAAATGCTTTCCAATTAATGTTATTAGTCACTATTGCATTTTCAATAAGCACAATTCATATTATATATCTAATCCATTCTGTGGAGAGCAAGTTATTTAGCGGTTTGACTTGCTATCATGATATAATGTGAGAGACCCACAGAAAAATCAACACGTTTAATTGCAGCCAGAATATATTCTGCTGTGATAGGATAAACAAATTACCTTTTTAACATATTTGAAGCCTTGGTGAGTCAAGCATCGTCAAAGGTTTCTTAGGGAATGGGGGATGTTTCCCATTATCCATCTCCTGCCGGCTCTAAGCACACCATTACTCTTCCATTACTTACAGCTCACCAGAGCTATACAAACAGGCAAACGTATCACTTCGATACAAACATAACATTCAGAAATAAATGAATGTCTCTCCTGGAACCGTGAGACGAGTTCCCATGGAGAAAGAAGCTGTTCAGAAAGCGAGAGCGCTACAATATGCCAGTGCAAAGGAACAGCGACTAATCAGCACCACCACACATCTCACTGCAACTAGAACCTTCCCTCAGCTCATCGGCTGTGACTGCATGCATGATCTGTTTCCAAAGCCAATCAACAAGGCATGCAGCTGCTTCAAATGAGGAGCTCCTCCCCCATATATATATATATATATATATATATATATATACTGATGCCCTCCAGTTAAATGCGTCTCAAAAGCAGACATTGAGTCCTTCATTTAAAGTGAAAGATAGAATAAGGAAGTGAATACTGCCGATTTATTTCTGGAGATGATTTACTCTGACAATGCCCAAACACCTTGGAGGGCCATAACCAGCCTTCAGCTTACTGATAACAGCAATAGTCCACAATTGACCATCCCTATCTGCACTTAACTGCAGCGGCAGCAGTCTGCACAGCATGCTCCAGGAGGAGGCTGCATTGGGCAGGCCCCACCCCTAGAAAAGCAGACAACTAATTAAGCTAGGCCCACAGGCTTGTACACTGCCACAGGGTCAAACGATTTTCTACATCTGATAATGTTTGACCCTCCAAAACATTAAAAATATGACCGACTTTCCACAAATGACACCAACATCACTTGGTTTATTCTTCATGCAATGGGCCGAACAGTACTGCATGCAACACTCTAAGTGCAGCTGAACCAAAGTTTTATAAAGCTATAGGACTTTTTTACTGTTATGTCCTCATCATTCACAACACCACCAAGGTTTGTATCATCTGCAAACTTACTCATCATACCACCAACATTCATATCCAAATCATTAATGGACATAAGATTCAATGGCAATTGGTAACACCAATCCCTGTGGTACATCATTGGTCATATGCATCCAATCCAAGCTGATGAGAGGATGGTTCAGTTGCCTGATTACAGCTGGTACGAAACTGTCCCCGAATCTGGAGGTGTGCGTTTTCAAACTTCTTTACCTCTTGCCTGATGGGAGGGGGAGAAGATGGAATGACCAGCGTGAGACAGGCCTTTGATTATGCTGGCAGCCTTGCCAAGGCTTCGTGAAGTGTAGATGAATTATAACAGGTAAATAACATTCATTCTTAGAAAACATTTATGTTAAACCCGGATGCACTTTGTTACTCAATTTCAAACATCTAATGGATACACATAAAAAGCTGGAGTAACTCAACAAGACAAGCAGCATCTCTGGAGAGAAGGAGTGGGTGACGTTTCGGGTTGAGACCCTTCTTCAGACTAGTTAGGGATAAGGGAAACGAGAGATATAGACGATGATGTAGCGAGATAAAGAACAATGAATGAAAGATATGCTAAAGTAACGATGATAAAGGAAACAGGCCATTGGTAGCTGTTTGTTGGGTGAAAACACGAAGCTGGTGCGACTTGGGTGGGGGAGGGGTAGAGTAGAGGGAATGCCGGGGCTACCTGAAGTAGGAGAAATCAATATTCATACCACTGGGCCATAAGCTGCCCAAGCAAAATATGAGATGCTGTTCCTCCAATTTTCCTCCAATCTAGCCTCACTCTAACAATGGAGGAGACTTAGGACAGAAAAGTCTGTGTGGGAATGGGAAGGAGAATTAAAGTATTTAGCAATCGGGAGCTCAGGTAGATTCAGGTGGACTGAGCGAAGGTGTTCAGCGAAACGATCGCCACCCATTCCTTCTCTCCAGAGATGCTGCCTGCCTGAGTAACTCCAGAGTTACTCCAGCTTTTTGTGTCCAGCTTTAAACCAGCATCTGCTGTTCCTTCCTACACAGAGATATACAAAATGATGTTAAGATAGATAAGGTAGATAGTTAGAAGGATTTTTCTCCACAATAAGGGTATCTAAAACAAGAGAAGAAAGAAGGGTTTTAGTTTAGAGGTAGGACATTTCTATTTGAAGAGGAACTTTTCCTCAGAGATGAATTGGAACCTGGTTTACAAAGCCTGAGGAAGTGATGGACGCCAATACGCTCACAATATTGAAGCAGTATTTAAACAAGCACTTGGTTCGCTAAGGCATGGGAAGGCTTTGGACCAAAGGCAGGTAAATTAGATTAGTATAGATAAGGGCAATGGTCAGCATGGGCATGGTGGACTAAACAACTCTCTACGATTCTATGATAGCATTTTATTTTCTCCGTGTTCCCATCAACTCCCCCCAGATTTTACCATTAGGTTCATTATACATACAATTCACACTTTATCAATTAACCAACCAATCCACATATCTTTGAGCCATGTGGTTAAAATGCCGTACCCAGAGGAAGCCCAAGCCATCAAAAGCAGAATGTTTTTTTGGTCAATACAGTCTTGTCATCAACAGGGATACACACAAAATGCTGCAGTAACTCAGTGGGACAGGCAACATCTCCGGAGAAGGGTCTCGACCCGAAACGTCACCTATTCCTTTTCTCCGAAGATGTTGCCTGTCCCGCTGAGTTACTGCAGCATTTTGTGTGTATCCCCATTGATTACTGGTGCTCGGCTTTCGCCGGCATTGATGGGGTTAACCGACAGCCACTGGATAAGGTGAGAGGTGCAGCTGATGGTCCCCGGCCAGTCGGGGAACGGGTACCTCTGGAGTTGGAGCAGAGTTGAGCTGGAGTTAGCGCTTCTTCTCCGCGCTGGCTGTAAGCCTGGGGCCGTCACCGCTCCGGGCCAGTGTCCCGTCATCCCAGGGTCACCCAGGACATCTCTGGCCGCCCCGGGACAGGGATGGGACACTGAGATGGGGACGGGACAGGGACGGTCCAGTAGCAATTCAACAGCGCTTACAGCGACGGGGACCGGGGTTCGATCCTAACTACGGATGAAACGCAGGTCTGTACACACGCAGCAGCTCAGCTGCCGAGAATGTCTTTCCGCTGGACCAGTCTCTCCCCTTGTCTCCTACTCGTATCTGCCCCCTCTCTCTCACTGTTACACCCCTCTCTCCCGCTACCTGGCACCCCCATTCCTCAGATTAAATATCTTTTTACACATAAATTATGAATAAAGATAAGAAAATTTAAAGATAAGTAATATTTTCTTATTCCAGTAGCAAACACATTAAGGATTAATTGAAAATAATATTCTTAAACTTTTTGAATAGGTCATAATTGCAGATTAATGAACTGAACTGGAACTGGAACTATGTAAGTAGTGTGTGAACAGCAGAACAAGAAAGGAGACTATTGAGTTGACAGAATTCTAGATTAATTAATTGGTAGAATAGTTAACAATTTATACACAGTTTATACATCCGCTTCGCTTTTTCTTGATCACAAATGACCTTTGACAAATCCCATGTTTAAGAAAGAACTCCAGATGCTGGAAAAATCCAAGGTAGACAAAAATGCTGGAGAAACTCAGCGGGTGAGGCAGCATCTATGGAGAGAAGGAATAGGCGACGTTTCGGGTCGAGTCCCTTCTTCAGACTGATGTGGGGGTGGCGGGGGGAGAAGAAAGGAAGAGGCGGAGACAGTGGGCTGTGGGAATACCACAGCATAGTGGGGGGAGCTGAGACCAAGGTCAAGTCAGGTTGATTTTATTGAATGATGGACCAGGCTGGAGTGACCAGATAATCTATCTTCTGTTTTATTTTAACGATTACTTCTTGGCTTTCTGTCCCTTTGCCAGTCAGCTTTAGCTTCATAGATTTTGCTAATGTTGTTACATACACTGCGTAAGATGAATGCCCAAGTACACGGCAGCTGCAAAACTTCCATCAACTGCCAATGGGGGAGCACTTTCAGACCAGAATTGTATTTGTTTTAAAATAGTTAAGGAAAGATGTAGGATTGGTCCACTTAGTCCTCGCTGCCTATGCTTATCACATGCCTTCTCTTTTACTTGACCAGAGCCTGGATTAACTTGCTGTCCAGGGTTCCAACTCTTGCCCTTCACTATAAGAGGAACATGCTGGCCCTGAACTCGTGCTATCTCCCGACTAAACATCTCCCATTCACCGGCGTCCCTTTAGCAATTAGCCTCCCCATATGAACATTTGAAAATTCTCATCCAATACCATCAAAATTTACCTTACCCCAATTTAGGACATAAGCCAACCCTATCTTTTTCCGTAACATTTAGTTAACATAAAAGAATTGTGGTCACTGGTCCCAAAGTGCAGTTCCACTAACACTTCAGTCAGCTATCCTGCCTTACTTCACAAGAGGATCTCAAACTCTCCCAAGCTCCTGTCTAATCTGCCTGATTAGTCCATTGTCACTGATTAGCTACAAGAAATATTTCACAGTTTAACATTGTTCACAGAAACAATAAACACTGATCAAAGATGCAAAGTGCAGGAGTAACTCAGCGGGTCAGGCAGCATCTCTGGAAAACATGGATAGATGTTTTGGGTCAGGATGCTTCTTCATGTTCTCCTGAGATGCTGCCTGACCCACTGAGTTACTCCTGAACTTTGTGTCTATTTTTATAAACTAGCATCTACAGTTCCTTGTTTCAACAAACACTGATCCCTTGCTACAATCAAAGCACAGTTGATTGTTGATAACTTGTGATAACTGTGGCAGAACTCTAAATTCACTAACAACACGAGGTTTCCTAATGGAACTGCAAAGTCTAGAGCAAACAATTTAGCTTTAGTAGAAAAGTTTCATGGAAAATGCTTCACCACAAGACAAAATATTGACCGCATCTCATGTTCGGTAGCCAAGAAGCACATGCCCTGCTCTCCATCCCAGCCCTTTTCCAAGGTTAACGTTCACATTCTTTGCAAATATATTAGCACTAAGATCAAATGACCCAGGAGTGGCGGCTACTCATTTATCTCAATCTAATAATTCAATTAGCCACATGCGTCTACTGACTAATGCATAGAAATTGCACTTATATTCTCCTTCAAAAAAAATTATACAAAAATTCAGGAAAAATGCACCCACACCAACACTTAAAATGTGGATTTCAAATATGTCTGAAATGTTACACCTCGAAGACATGAGATTCGTCCTAGCAGGCAAATCTGACCAATTCTTAAAGGTTTGGTCTCCCTTTATCGACTTATTACAAGCATATGGTGCAACATAACTCTGGAAATAAATTGTTTCAGAACCGGGTGAGGGGTGTGTAAAGATATGAAGCAGGTATATCCCTTTTATTTTCTTTACATAGAAACATAGAAATTAGGTGCAGGAGTAGACCATTCGGCCCTTCGAGCCTGCACCGCCATTCAATATGATCATGGTTGATCATCCAACTCAGTATCCCGTACCTGCCTTCTCTCCGTACCCTCTGATCCCCTTAGCCACAAGGGCCACATCTAACTCCCTCTTAAATATAGCCAATGAACTGGCCTCAACTACCCTCTGTGGCAGAGAATTCCAGAGACTCACCACTCTGTGTGCGAAAAAGTCCTTCTCATCTCCGTCCTAAAGGATTTCCCCCTTATCTTGTCCTGGACCCCCCAACATTGGGAACAATCTTCCTGCATCTAGCCTGTCCAACCCCTTAAGAATTTTGTAAGTTTCTATAAGATCCCCTCTCAATCTCCTAAATTCTAGAGAGTATAAACCGAGTCTATCCAGTCTTTCTTCATAAGACAGTCCTGACATGATTCCTGGGATGTCAGGACTTTCATATGAGGAAAGATTGGATAGACTCGGTTTGTACTCGATGGAATTTAGAAGATTGAGGGGGGATCTTATAGAAACCTACAAAATTCTTAAGGGGTTGGACAAGCTAGATGCTGGAAGATTGTTCCCGATGTTGGGGGAGTCCAGAACAAGGGGTCACAGTCTAAGGATAAGGGGGAATTCCTTTAGGACCGAAATGAGGAAAACATTCTTTACACAGAGAGTGGTGAGTCTCTGGAATTCTCTGCCACAGAAGGTAGTTGAGGCCAGTTCATTGGCTATATTTAAGAGGGCGTTAGATGTGGCACTTGTGGCTAAAGGGATCAGGGGGTATGGAGAGAAGGCAGGTACGGGATACTGAGTTGGATGATCAGCCATGATCACATTGAATGGCGGTGCAGGCTCGAAGGGCCGAATGGCCTACTCCTGCACCTATTTTCTATGTTTCTATGTTTCTATGACATCCCAGGAATCAGTCTGGTGAACCTTCTCTGCACTCCCTCTATGGCAATAATGTCCTTCCTCAGGTTTGGAGACCAGAACTGTACGCAATACTCCAGGTGTGGTCTCACCAAGACCCTGTACAACTGAAGTAGAACCTCCCTGCTCCTATACTCAAATCCTTTAGATTTTCTTTTTTTTAATCTTTTTCTCTTTCTCGTGCTTTACATCTTTATGGACTCTTTCTTTCTACTTTTTCACGAACTATTAATGTCACGACCATACCTAACTGTCTCTTTTTCTTGCTTCTGCTACTTTTCTATTACTAAATTTTAAAACAAGAAGTTGTACATGAAAGGTATTATGATATTCTTGGTTTATACTACAGTTTACTTCTAATAAAAATATTATTAAAAAAACAATTAAAAAAATATTGTCCTTAATTTAATGAAATACTACACACAGGCTATTGATCTAAAGATCAGAATGACAGCTATTTCAATATCTGCATACACTTGTCTAAGCTAATCAAGATGCCTACCTACACTAGGCCCATTTGCCTGCATTTGACCCATTTCCTATTTCCTAACTATTCGCCCCATCGAGTCTATCTCCCCTCTCAGGGTATTCCCATCAGATGACTTTGTTGTAGACCTCTGCTCTCTCCCACCTCCATGAATTGCCTGCCCCTACACAAGACAATTCATAATAACCAATTAACCGACACCTTTGGAATGAGAGGAAACCACCCCTCTTGGAGGAAGTCCACAAATTCAAATGAGGAACATATAAACCTCACATACAGTTTGCAATTTGGGAATAAACCCAACTAGCCAGTTAAAAGAGTTTTACCTCAGCAGTGGGAATTATCTCAAATAATGATAATTGGTGATAATGGAGAAGTCTGTTCAAAGACATATTCATTTAATTTAGCATTGTTGGTGGCGACATTCAATGTGTGCTGGATCAACACTGATGCTTCTATATACAATGAGCATTAATTGTGGTAGGATGAAAGGTAGGATAAGTGCTACCTCAACCGCATGGTTGGAGGGATAGCCAAGACCAGCTGCCAATCTTTAGTTCCACTTCACCTGACCGGATTCCCACTAATTCCACCAAAGTTGGCAATTCTCCAATTAGGAGGTTATTTACACTGCTCAGTGCCATTATCCTTTACCAATCTGAACCTTAGACCACGATGATCACTCTCCAGTGATTGTTCACCTACTGACACCACCCAAAAAGTCACCTATCCATGTTCTCCAGGGACGCTGCCTGACCCGCTGAGTTACTCCAACACTCTGTGAAACGTCACCTATCCATGTTCTCCACAGATGCTGCCTGACCCGCTGAGTTACTCCAGCACTCTGTGAAACGTCACCTATCCATGTTCTCCACAGATGCTGCCTGGCCCGCTAGGTTACTCCAGTGCTTTGTGACCTTTTTTGACACAACGTTCACTTGGCCCACCCACCCACCCTTTCTTCAATATTGTTGCCTTTCTTTTTCAGCAGAAACATTCTAATCAAAGGTATTCTACTGACCATATTTCAAATTCTTCTTTCACCCCCACCCACCTCCAATCAACCTGCAATGACCACATCTGCATGTCTCCTCAACCATTCTAGTTAATCATCAATAAATCTCTATTACTTTCCCTCTGATGTTGCATTTAGTGACTAATTCTTGACAAATTATCATATATCCAGAATAAACTTAATTTGCTCTTCTAACTAAACAAAGGAACAATGGATTCTGTCCCCGAGCTCACAGTGAGATTCTTCCATCCCTGGTAAGTTAAAAACTGAGATCTGAAGCTTACCGTCTGTGATTGTGACCTCCCCCGATTTTGAAGCTCACCATCTTTATTCAACTGTGACCAGAGGGACATTGTTGGGATCAGTGCTTGAGCCCCAGCCCCTCCTGGCTGAGGGGAGGAAAGGTTACATTTCCAGGTCTGCTGATGATACAAAGCGAAATGGGATTGTGCACAGGCAGGCGGATGTAAAGAAGCTTCAAGAGAACAAGCCAAAGCTGAGAGTGGACCAGAACGTGAGAGATGCTATACTTCCACATCATGTGGAAAAATATGAACTTATCCACTTTGCTGTTCAAAACAGAAAAACCGACTTAAACAAAAATGATGAAGGACTCAGTAATCTTCATGCTCAAGTGACAAAGAAAGCAAATTATGTGTTGGTCTTCACTGCAATAAAATGCGGGTACTGGTGGAAAGATACCTTACTGCAATTTATAAGCCAATTTGTGCCGAGATGGGTGGGGTGTCAAGAGTTATGGGGAGAAGGCAGGAGAATGGGGAAGGCGGGAGAGATAGATCAGCCATGATTGAATAGCGGAGTAGACTTGATGGGCCAAATGGCCTAATTCTGTTCCTATCACTTATGACCTAAATGACACCGCACTTGTCCTGCAAACCCCTTTTATGAAAGGATATTCTTGACCTTGAGGAAGTTTATCGAAGATTCACTCGACCAGTTCTAAGGTTATCAGGTTTGTTGTAGGAGGAAAGATAAAGTACACCAGGTTTATATTTTCTGGACGTTAAAGAAATGCTAAGTGCATTATTGACTACAAGATGATACTTTGAGGACATGAATAATGACAGCTACAATGAGTACTAGTCTGTCACTTCCATACAGAATATACATGATCCCTCTCCAAGCGCCATTATGCCCAACCTTTCAAAACACATACATTTTGTGTAATCATATACAATCCACAAATAACATCCATAATCGTTTAAGAATTACTTGAACATATTAGCTGATGTAGAAGATTCCCAACATAATTCTGTAGAAATGGTACTTTAAAAACATATATTTTGGAAAAAATGACGCAACTTCTTTCTCTAGAAACTCCAAAATATTTTTTTAATCATCTCTTTACAACCGTTTGTAAATCTCACAGGGTCTCTCTCAACTGTACAACTTAATTCACTATTAAGTCTGGGTTCTATAAAGCCAAGCTTGATTTAGGCAGCAACAACAAACATCATCCTCTCATTGTCAATTGAACCAGTTACTAGTTGATCAAATGCAGACACACAATCAGACCACAAGTTCAGCATGTAGATAAGATCAGTATAAAACGTTTAAATGCATTTCCTTTGCAGTTTTGAAAAGGACAGCTAAAATAATTGAATTTAAAATGTTCTCACTCTGGAAATACTGTTACTCTCAGTCTCTATGATCAGTGGAGTAATTTTAAAAATGTTTTCTCCTGAGACACGTTATACGAGAAGAACAGCAAAAATACTTGACTGCTGCATATAATTTAAGATGGCCACGAGTTACTTATTTCCATGCACAGTTTATCAGCATCTCAAAGTGAACCTCATCTACAATTTGATCAGCATTTGTGCAATTAAGAGAACAGGGTTGAGTATTAAATCCCAGTACTTCCCAGACTATGGTCTGGCTGGTGCAGAGTAGTATAAGGGTCTCACTAGAGGGCAAGATGTTTTCCATGACAGGCAGTGTAACTCTTGGGGTATCAATCCACAAAGCCAGGTAAGAGAACAGACGTATAATAATAGATAGGAGATAAAATATCAGGGTGAGCAGGTGTGGGGGTGGAACATAGAGCAAACTAACAGCGTGTGGCTGAAAGAAGCAAGCAAAAGCAACAAAGGAAGTTGTGACAGCTCTGGTGAAGGCCATGCAGCTTAAGGGTAGGTGGCTTGGTGTGACGGAGGTGGATTGTCACAAATGTAGAGGAAAACACACGGAATAATTTCAGGCACTAAAGGAGGACTGGTTAACAGATACTGATTATTTTGCTCTGTATTTCAAATGCATTCTGCTCATTTCATTGATTTATACAACCTTCAAGTATACACCTTTTGCAACCTCTCTATTCTCTTCTTCACTCTCTGTGGTTCTCATCAGGTAAAGACGTTTCTACTGAATTCCCTATTGTATTGATGAACCTTAGATAACAATGATGGCTTCCTACAATTTTGATCACAAGTAAAAACCTTCCCTCTGCTTCCACTCAATCAAAAACTTTTAAGTTTTTAAAAGCTATTACATAACTCCGCAGCTTTGTTTTCTCAAAAGAAGAGGCATGGATTGTTTATCATTTCTGCGAGCGTATGATCTGGCATATCTGGTAGAAATGTCTATTTCTCCAACTCTTGCTCTATAGTCTGAGAAGTATACAGTTACACATACTAATTAGAATGTTTAGGAAACAATACTAGGTCAACACAATATGAACATTAATTATATCTAATATTATTTAATGCTGGATCATTTAACACGGGGCTGATGTGAGAAATGTCTAAAATCAAGATAGATTTTGTCCATACCAGCAAATTATTAAATCTGCTTTCTCACTGTACTTTGTTCAAGCCCGTGTGTGTATTTTGTTGCTTATTCTACGGACAACTGGATTTACTGATACAGCTTTGTGAACATAATGAGTGAACCGCCAAATTTAGATGACATTACTGAATTACTGACATTAAGATGACATTAATCATTGTCGCCCTAAACAATGAGCTCCTTCTGCTTCCTTTAGCACGTTTTTTGAAATGAAGTTGACATGAAAACTGTAGGTCTTTAGAGTACAACTACTTACCCTATTTGGAAACAACTTTCATTCCGTTTTAAGACACAGGAAGAGGTCAGAGCGGCATCACTAACTTGTCAACGTCACGACAGCTCCCTTGTGTATACAGTCAGTGGCTGAGGACATAAAAACAAACACAATGATCGCTTTTGCTCTTACTGTGCAGACCTTTAGACAATACATACAATCCCAATTCCCCCCCCCCCTCCCTCGCCATGATTTTATTCCCTCTGCACTTGGGATGATTATTGACCCTATCAACATCTCTTCCAGATGCCATCAGGATACATTCAGATTGCATAGCCTTTAACTTCAAGCTAAACTTCCCTCCTCTTGCTCTTTGTATGTTCTCATCAGTTGCTGGAAGATATTTTGCATGGCAATGTAGACCGTTTGCAGTGATGAAAACTTCACAATAGCACCGAGACACCTAAACCCATAGCAAATAATTAATTTAAACTAAATCTCTCTATTGTCATTCACACTTTAGAATTGTGCTATAGAATCTATATTGTCCATCATTCATAGAATGTGAAAACTACAACAGGTCAGTCTACATTCCTCTATTCTGTTTAAATACCTCTTGTTATCATACCTGGTACCACCATCTGGTAGAACAATGGAGACCCGGCATGGAGGGGTAGAACAATGGACAACAGGGTCCCGGCAAAGGGGGATGGCCGTGAAAAACAGTGGCGGAGCTGGCATGGGGGGCCCGCCATGAGGGAGGGGAGTAAGAATAAGGGGGAACTGGCGCGGGAGGGGAGGGGAGGGGAAGGGGGGGGGGGGGGGAATTTGTAACTTTGTAAGTGCCCTTTATGGGTGCCAATTTGCATACCTTGGCACGGAATGCAAGCAAAGAATTTCACTGTGATTTGTCACCTCTGACAATAAAGTATAAAGTAAAGTAAGTAAACCTACAGTATTTGACATTTTCACCTTGGGTAATAGACTTTGACTGTCTCCCCTATCTATGCCCCTCATCATTTTATACACTTTTATATGGTCTCTCTACATGCTCCCATGTTCCAGAGAAATCAATCCAAGTTTATCTAAACTCTCCTTACAGCTAATCCAGACAACATCCTTTTGAACCTCTTCTACGCACTCTAAAGCCACCATATCCTTCCTGTAATACAGCAATTGGAAACACACACACTACTCCAGAAATGGCCTCACCATCATTTATGCAGCTGCAGCAAGACTTTTTGACTTTTATACTCAATGTTCTGATGAAGGCAAATATGCTGTATGCCTTCTTTATAATGTAAAAAGGAACTGCAGATGCTGGTTCATACCAAAGACACCGAATGTAACAAGGGGAGATCTGGCAACCACGTGTAGGAAGAATGCTGGAGGTCAGGGAAGCAGGTGCAGTGGGGAATAGGTTCATTCACAGCAACGAAGCATCACAAGGATCTGGCAAATCCGGTGCTTCAATCATGCAGGAAATAAAGTGTTCCACACAGGTCACCTTTTGGATGTTCAAAACAGTTTATCTGGCTATTGCGAATATAGGTCTCAGTCTACATCTGAATCACAATTCAGAAATGTCACTCGACTAACAATGCCATCATCATATCTATCAAAACCCCCATCTACTTTCAGCCTGGCACAACAAGACCATCTGTCTTGAAAACAACTGCTGGTAATATTCCATTATTACTAATCATAGAACAATTATTCTATTGGTCGTTTTCACAAAAACAAAGACGCCATACTGATTTCTGCCCAGCAATGATGAGCTTTTCACATCTGGTCTAATGTAAGGCATGCCACACTTTATTAATCAGTGGAAGTCAGTAATGTTTCCATGCCAGCAGTTGATCTGAAAGGACAGGCAGTGCACGGTTCTGCCTCTGTGCCACAACACGTGCTCACTGCTGCAAGCCACAGCATTATTGCGAGATCACGTTCAATCTTACAACTCATTATCTTTACATTTTCCCAACACTTCCTAAAAGAAACAAAGTTAAATTATATGCTACAGTAGCATTATGTCATTAGAAAAACAATTGGAATTTCTATTTTAAGATTAATGCTTCTACATTAATTAATGACACAAAAAACAGGCCCTTGCAAAACTGATTTACATCTATAGACATGCAAACACCCAGCTATCAAATCTCTGGCCATTAGTTATCACAGGGAAAGATGATTCAATCCAGTCAAAACTGCAGACACCATAGCTACTGAATTGCAAATTAAATGTTGTGAGTAGTTTGAAATAAACATTGAAAAGAAAACAACAAAATGGCACGACTCACCTCCTTCAAGGGACAGAAACTAGAACAATTTCACATGATGGAAAGGTTCAGATGAAAAATATATACCTCACATAAAAATCACTTTTAGATCTAGTTGTGGTAATTGTGAAGAAATCCTGTCCTCTGCAGTTGAAGAATTATTCTGCTTCAAACGCAATTGCAGGCGACCTTCCTTAACCATTACAGTGAAAGCAGTGATGCTGTGTGCCTTGGAGAACAAGTGATTTTCTGGAATCTCAAGTCAGCTCACAATCGGAGGGCACCAGCAACTCACCACTTGATCAGATTCCAATGGTGCACAGACTGCAGGCAGCCATTTTGTTTCAAATGAGGTAACAGTATAATGCTGTGTTGAAGAATCTAATATTCCTGATGCAATAGGCTGCCAAACTGCTTCACAGAATGAATTGAAATGTCATGTTCCTTGGACAGTTTGTACTTTGCATCATAAACAAAAACATTTCAAACATTTTAAGTCATTTATTTTCAATAATATTATTCGTTCTAATATGCGTTGCCCAGTGAAAATTCAATTTCTCAAGCCAACTAGTTTTCTGGACGTGAAAATGCAAAGGCTAAAACAAAAATTCACTCCAGTTCACTCATCCTCGATTCAAAAGCAGAGACTTCACTGTCCATATTCCTCAGTGGACTTAACTGAAACCCACCATACAACTTTTACTCACCAATAATGACATTTGAACTATAAGCAAATAACAATAATGCAAAGCATAAGTAATGTAGAGATTAAGACATGAACACCCCTTTTAGCTGAAGAATAAAGATCAATGTAATGCAAGTTAAGAAGTTATAGGGTCCTGGTATCCCATTACAGATTTCAGCAATTATAATACAATATCCTCTGCAGCTTGGCATCGTGTACAGTATACTCTGATCAATATGTTGCATACGAAGCAGAATCTAAAATGTTGATACCTAAAGTAGACATCGCTCCAAGATTATCTATCCACCATCATACCAAGCAGTCGATGATTGATGAGGTGGGAGAGTGGATGTTGTCTATGTGGACTTTAGTAAAGCCTGTAACAAGATCCCTCATGGCAGATTAAGTCACAAGCTCCACATGAGTTGGATACACGATTTTGTCATAGAAGACAGATGGTAGTGGTACAGGAGAGTTTTTCTGACTGAAGGTCTGTAACTGGTGGTGTTCCTTAGTAATCAGTGCTGGAAACTTCACTATCATGGGCGGAAATCACTTTTAAAGCATGGGGGGGACACACAATGAGGCCTGGCATCTAGGACAGGGGTCAGCAAGATCTACCGCCAGATCTGCCAGCTGACCTGGGAACTGCAGCCAGTCCCGCACGCAGGCGACCTTGACACTACCGCCAGATCTGCCAGCTGACCTGGGCGCTACAGCCAGTCCCGCATGCGGGGGACCTTGACACTACCGCCAGATCTGCCAGCTGACCTGGGCGCTACAGCCAGTCCCGCACGCGGGGGACCTTGACACTACCGCCAGATCTGCCAGCTGACCTGGGAACTGCAGCCAGTCCCGCACGCGGGCGACCTTGACACTACCGCCAGATCTGCCAGCTGACCTGGGAACTGCAGCCAGTCCCACACGCGGGGGACCTTGACACTACCGCCAGATCTGCCAGCTGACCTGGGAACTGCAGCCAGTCCCGCACGCGGGGGACCTTGACGCTACCGCCAGATTTGCCAGCTGACCTGGGCGCTACAGCCAGTCCCGGGCGGTTTTGCAGCAACATGTTCCACAAAACATGGGGGGGGGGGGGGGAAATTGTACCCCACCTCTCAAAACATGGGGGGGGGGGGGACAGCCCCCCCCCCCCCATCAGTGATTTGAATTTTTAAAAAAGGTGATCTCATGAGTATGTTGCATGCGACATAAACATTGGCAGAATTGCAGATACTGAGGACATTTGGTAAAGGAGAGATCCTTTGGAAACTTGTGTGGAGAAATACGATACGATAGAACTTTATTTATCCCAGGAGGGAAATTGATCTGCCAACAGTGGAAAGTGCCGAGTGGAAAGGCTTGGGGGGGATGTGCAAATAAATTTGGGGGGGGAAGAAAGAGTCATTCAGTCTATGACAGAAGGTGGAGGAGTTGTACAGTTTGACGGCCACGTGGGAAGAAAGATCTCCTGTGGCGTTCTGCGCTCCATCTTGGTAGAGCCAGGCTGTTGCTGAAGGTGCTCCTCAGGTTGACTAATGTGTCATGGAGGGGGTGAGTTGTATTGTTCAAGATGCTCCGCAGTTTGAGGAGCATCCTCCCCTCCAAAACCAACTCCCATTCATCTACCTCCGCCCCAGGACGGAGCCAGCCTTCCTCATGAGATTGTTGATCCTATTGAGGTCCGTGGCCTTTGCCCTGCTGACCCAGCACACGGTAGCGAAGTAGATGGCACTAGCTACCACCGATTGGTGGAACATCTGCAGCATCTTACTGATGGCACTAGCTACCACTGATTGGTGGAACATCTGCAGCATCTTACTGATGGCACTAGCTACCACCGATTGGTGAAACATCTGCAGTATCTTACTGATGGCAGATGACATTTAATCTAACATGCAAAGTGATGCATTTTGGAAGGTCAAATGCAAGCGGATGAAAGGATCTGACAATGGCCTCAGAGACCTGCAGGCCTGCAGATTAAAGGGTCAATAGTGGCTATTATACAAGTGTGTCATTGTTTTCCCTGTCAAGGCATACACAAAAGACACATCAGGAAATGATGCATTGTTGCCACTTATCGGCACCCATGGCGAGTAATTACAGTGAATGTTGAATATGATGTGCAAGCATCCTCTATGTGCTAATGATGGAGGGAATGAGTGTTTCCTATTGTTAGCCGGGTGCCAAGCAAGTGATCTGTGGGTTATTATAGCCACAATGCTGTCTGCTCCTTTGGCCTTTCATGTATATAGGGCTCAGCCAATGATTGATAGCATGGGGAGCGAATCAAACTGAAAACCAAGAAGAACCTATGGTGGATTATCCATTCCGCAGTCTGGCTGAACACACATGGACGTGGATGTTTCCACTAGTGGGAGAGCCTAGAACCAGACGTCATAGCCTCACAATTAAAGGATGTTCCTTTTGGAAGTGTTAATCCTGACCAGATTGGAGAGGCTAGGACTCTCAAATGGGGTAAAAGCTTCAGGACTGCTGGGAGATTTGGTCAATTTGCAAGTACTCTCTGTGGAACTGGGACAAGCTACAGAATGGTGCTAGTTTGTCTAGAGCCTAGATGCAAGCTGCAGGAAAAGAATAAGAACATCTGCAGACCCTGTCAATTAGGTGCAAAATGCATATAATGGATTGGATGGCTGCAAACCAGCTTTACACCATGTAAATAATGTTGCAGAGTTTCACTTTGCCGAATGTTGATTGGATGAGGTATTGAGCCTTGTCTGGTTTTCTTGCAGATCAGGGTAAACGTTGCTGAGAAGCCCTGTTTGAATACAATGTATTAGCTGCTGTATTATTGGGTTAGGGAAATGTCTGTTATGTATGGGGTTAATTGATATCTGTAATTGGATTGTAAAGGGACCACCCGCATGTGGTTCGGCCCCTCAAGGTCTGAGGACGTATAAAAGTCCACTGCCACGAGGTCCCGCGTCTGGGAGAGCGCTTAGGACTGCGTGACCTTCTGGGGTGTCTCTGTTTGAGCGAGGCCTAGAGGGCTTGATCAGGCAGATACGAGGATTGAACCCACAGTGGGATGAACTGTAATTGTGGTTTGTCAAAATAAAGATTAGTTGATCAAGTGCTTGATTCAGTGGTTTTTGACTGAAACTAGACTGGGGGGAAGCTTAAAACCAGCAATTAACAGGAGATGAGGAGGTATTTATTTAGTGATAGGGTGGTGAATCTATGGAATTCATTGTCATAGAAAGCTGTGAAGGCCAAGTCAATGGATATTTTTAAGGCAGAGATATAGATTTGTACGGGAAGTGGGGAGGCAGTCTGAAGGATCTTGACCCAAAATGTCACCTATTCCTTCTCTCCATAGATGCTGCCTCACCCACTGAGTTCCTCCAGCATTTCTGTCTACCTTAGATTTGTATGGGTGTCAGGGGTTATGGGAAGAAGGCAGGTGAATGTGGTTAAGATGGAAAGGTAGATCAGCCGTGATTGAATGGCAAAGTCGACTTGATGGGCCAAATGGCCTAATTCTGCTCCTATCACGTATGACCTTATAACATAGATGACCTTCCAGTCTCTTCCACCTATAAGGCAGTTTTAATTTTTTATATTGACATTTTCAGGATCTGGGCATTGCTAGCAGGACATTTACTCTCCGTCGTTGAATGCCCTTAAGACAGTGAGCCACTTTCTTGAACCGCTTAAGTATTTCTGATGAAAATATTCCAACAGTGCTATTTGATAGGAAGTTTTGAGTGTCATCCAGCATCAATGAAGAATTGGCAAAATACTTCCAACTCAGCACTGTGCAAGACTGGTTGGAGAATCTGGTATAGCTATGCACTTAGAAACATAGAAATTAGGTGCAGGAGTAGGCCATTCGGCCCTTCGAGCCTGCACCGCCATTCAATATGATCATGGCTGATCATCCAACCCAGTATCCCATACCTGCCTTCTCTCCATACCCTCTGATCCCCTTAGCCACAAGGGCCACATATAACTCCCTCTTAAATATAGCCAATGAACTGGCCTCAACTACCCTCTGTGGCAGAGAGTTCCAGAGACCCACCACTCTCTGTGTGAAAAAAGTCCTTCTCATCTCGGTCCTAAAGGATTTCCCCCTTATCCTTAAGCTGCGACTCCTTGTCCTGGACCTCCCCAACATCGGGAACAATCTTCCCTCATCTAGCCTGTCCAACCCCTTAAGAATGTTGTAAGTTTCTATAAGATCCCCTCTCAATCTCAATCACTTGCTGCCCTTGTCCTTGGTGACAGAGGTTAGGAGTTTGGGAGGGGTACTCTCAGGTTTGTTTCTCGTTGTTATTAGTCCCAATCAAGCAGGCTGCTTTGTCCTGATGGTGTCAAGCTTCTTGAGAGTTGTTTACTCTGCACTGCTCCAGGCAGTTGAGAAGTGCTCTATCACACTCTGATTTGTACCTTGGTCCTTTGGACATTTCTAGGGAGCATTGTGAATGCCTTACTGTCGGAAAGCGAGACTCTGACACACCATAGTATTTAAGTGGCCACTACAGTGAGTTATTCTCAATGGTGATGCCATCGTCAGCAATAAATGTCAAGGGTAGGTGGTGGCTTGCCACTTAGTAGCCCAGTTCTGAATGTGGTTCAGTTATTGCTGCATTGAGAATGGGCTGCTTCATCTGCTGAGTTCTGAATGGAAATGAATATAGAAACATAGAAAATAGGTGCAGGAGGAGGCCATTCGGCCCTTCGAGCCAGCACCGCCATTCACTGTGATCATGGCTGATCATCTCGCTGGAATTTAGAAGATTGAGGGGGGATCTTATAGAAACTTACAAAATTCTTAAGGGGTTGGACAAGCTAGATGCTGGAAGATTGTTCCCGATGTTGGGGGAGTCCAGAACAAGGGGTCACAGTCTAAGGATAAGGGGGAATTCCTTTAGGACCGAAATGAGGAAAACATTCTTTACACAGAGAGTGGTGAGTCTCTGGAATTCTCTGCCACAGAAGGTAGTTGAGGCCAGTTCATTGGCTATATTTAAGAGGGCGTTAGCTGTGGCACTTGTGGCTAAAGGGATCAGGGGGTATGGAGAGACAGGTACGGGATACTGAGTTGGATGATCAGCCATGATCACATTGAATGGCGGTGCAGGCTCGAAGGGCCGAATGGCCTACTCCTGCACCTATTTTCTATGTTTCTATGTTTCTATCCCCTATCAATAACCCGTGCCTGCCTTCTCCTCATATCCCTTGACTCCACTAGCCCCTAAAGCTCTATCTAACTCTCTCTTAAATCCATCCAGTGACTTGGCCTCCACTGCCCTCTGTGGCAGGGAATTCCATAAATTCACAACTCTCTGGGTGAAAGCTTTTTTTCTCACCTCAGTCTTAAATGACCTCCCCTTTATTCTAAAACTGTGGCCCCTGGTTCTGGACTCGCCCCACATTGGGAACATTTTTCGTGCATCCTTTTATAATTTAATATGTTTCTATAAGATTCCCCCTCATCCTTCAAAACTCCAGTGAATACAAGCCTAGTCTGTTCAATCTTTCCTCATATGACAGTCCCCCCATTCCCACTTCTGACCTAACAATATGATAGGAATAGTCACAGTGAACAGAAACAGGCCCTTCAGCACAACACGTCCATGCCAACCAAGATGCCCATGATGATGGGGGTGAAGATGATCTAGATACTGCCTTCAGTAATTCTGCAAGTCACCTTGATTGACCTCTAACAACCACAACCATCTACCTTTGTGAAAGGTGTGAATCGAGTCTTTGGACTGATTCCCTTCATCCACCGCCATTAACAGCCAGATGCGGCAGGACCTCAAATTTATTCCACAGGTTATGTATTCATTTAGCTCTGTTCTTTACACGTTGTTTTTGGTTCAGTTTATCATTGACTTTGGTAAAATAGGAATAGGAAGTTGGGACTACTTCATTGGAGCAGTGAAGGCTGAAGCGCGTTTATGACAACTTTTTAAGTTCAGTTTAGTTTATTATATGTTGAGGTAGAGAGAAAAGCTTTTTTGTTGCATGCTATCCAGTGAGCAGTCTTATCTATCCAGTCTTATCTATCTTTGATACGAGGAAATGTTTCCTGCAATTTCTCGTGCTTCTGGTGGGATTTTGTAGTAAAAATCGCGAGTGCTTTGCAGCAGCAAGTAACTGAGGCAAAGAATATTGCAGCTTCTATTGGCCAACTCAATAATATTTGCAGGGGAGGGTAATACAGGGTTAAAGAGAAAAGATAGAACAACATGATTGAAGTACACAAACAAAAATACACTAAAGATATGACACCTGAATGGCCACCTTCTGAACAGTGAACTTGTTTAATTATTTTATCCTTTAAGTTGGAACCTGTGCATACGAACACCATTCAAGGTGAATGGACCAAATGTGTACAACAGAGAGCTTACAGACAATCACAGCCCATATTGTTTCAACACTACCTGGCATCATTCATGTTAACAGTAGTTGAGAGCTCTATCTAACTGACACTTTCAGAGGGCAACAAGCATTTGGAAAAACCCATTAATGCTTATTACGTAGACCGCATAAGCATGGTGATTTATTTTCATCACTCTATAAAAATAAGAACAAATATTAAAGGTCCCTTGAGACTACAGATTACTTTTAATTCTATTTACCAGAAGTTACCACATCCATTTCCTTTGCAAAGTAATCATAAGCTTAGTTGAAATGAACCTGTTATTATAGTTAGAACAAGACGACATTTAAACCTGATCAGTTATATATGCTCGATGACCAGACAATTGATTCACTAAATAGTTCAGGAGAGCTAACCAATCAAGTGACAAAATGTCAAGAAGGTCATGATCATGTTATGAATGTAGGGCTGCCTTACAGCGAATGTAGCGCTGGAGACCCGGGTGCCGTCTGTATGGAGTGCTGTCTGTACGGAGTTTGTACGTTCTCCCCTTGACCTGCGTGGGTTTCCTCCGAGATCTTCGGTTTCCTCCCACACTCCAAAGACGTGCAGGTTTGTAGGTTAATTGGCTTGGTAAATGTAAAATTGTCCCTAGTGGATGTAGGATAGTGTTAGTGTGCGGGGATCGCTGGTCATCGCGGACCCGGTGGGCCGAAGGGCCTGTTTCCACGCTGTATCTCTAAACTAAAACTAAATCCAAAACCAGCAACAAGGCACGTGCACAACTACTAGCTCAGTGGGGATTCTGGATGTTTTCGGATTCCCATCATTTAATGTCCAAATTGGTTTTTGGATCCTTTTTATACACAAACATGCACAATGCATGCAACAGAGATAACAGAGACATACAGAGGTTTTTATCAAGATGACAGACAATCCAACAAAGCTTCATTCCCAATTATCATGAAGATAATGGGAGTTAAGGCATTGCAAGAGTTGATAATCTTAGGCTTCATCTGCAGGTGCCACACGTGAGGCTGCTAAGGAAGATAAGAGCCCACGGTATCAAAGGGCAGGTACTAGCATGGATAGCAGGTTGGCTGGATGGCAGAAGGCACAGAAGGGGGCTTTTTCTAGTAGGATGCCAGTGACTAGCGGAGTTCCGCAAGGCTTGGTGCCAAGGCCGCTGCTCTTCATGTTGTATATTAATGATTTGGACAAGGGATTGAAGGCTTCGTGGCCAAGTTTGCAGATGATACGAAAATAGGTGGAGGGGCAGGTAGTGTAGAGAAAGCAGGGACTCTGCACAAGGACTTGGACAGGTTGGGAGAGTGGGTAGAGAAGTGGCAGATGGAATATAGTGTAGCAAAGCGTAGAGTCATGTATTTTGGTAGTAGGAATAAAGGCGTAGATTATTTTCTAAATTGGGAGAGAATCCAGAAATCGGACGTGCAAAGGGACTTGCGAGTGCTGGTGCACGATTCCCAAAAAGGTTAATCTGCAAGTCAAATCGGTAGTAAAGAAAGCAAACTAGCATTTATTTTAAGAGGGCTTGTACACAAAAACAGGGATGTAATGCTGAGGCTCTATAAGGCGCTGGTCAGGCCGCATTTGGAATATTGTGAGCAATTTTGGGCCCCATATCTGAGGAAGGATGTGCCGGCTCTGGAGAGGGTCCAGAGGAGGTTTACAAGAATGATCTCAGGAATGAGTAGGTTAACTTATGATGAGCGTTTGACGGCACAGGGCCTCTCTTCCCTGGAGTTTAGAAGAATGAGGGGGGACCTTATTGAAACGTACAGATTAGTGAAAGGCTCGGATAGATAGTGGATGTGGAGAAGATGTTTCCACTAGTGGGAGAGTCTAGGACTAGGGATCAAAGCCTCAGAATTAAGGGACATTCTTTTAAGAAAGAGATGAGGAGGAATTTCTTTAGTAATAGTGTGGTGAATCTGTGGAACTCTTTGCCACAGAAGGCTGTGGAGGCTGTCAGTGGATATATTTAAGGCAGAGATAGATCGATTCTTGATCAGTACGGGTGTCAGAGGATATGGAGGGAAGGCAGGAGAATGGGGTTAGAAGGGGGAGATAGATCAGCCATGATTGAATGGCGGAGTACACTTGATGGGCCGAATGGCCTAATTCTACACCTATCATTTATGATCTTATGTTCTAGTTATTGCTATTCAAGAATACATCATGAACTTTGTGTACTTTCCACTGGTTTACAACTTGCATTGGATAGCATTTTTCAGTTATGTGTCCCAAGACAGTTCATGTGAATGTAATCAGACATTTCTTTAGTCCAGTGTCAATAAACGAGATTGGTATTCCGATAAACGCAAGGAATCATGGGATTTGTCAAAGGTCATTCGGGAAAAAAAAGCGAAGCAACTCTGTATAAACTGTGTATAAATTGTTAACTATTCTACCAATTAATTAATCTAGCATTCTGTCAACTCAATAGCTTCCTTTATTGTTCTGCTGTTCACACACCACTTGCACAGTCTCAGTTCCAGTTTATTAATCTGCAATTATGAGATATTCAAAAAGTTAAAGAATTTATTATTTTCATTTAATCCTTAATGTCTTTGCTTCTGGAATAAGGAAATATTATTTGTATTTGAAACATTTTCTTATTTTTATTCATAATTTATGTGTAAAAATATATTGAACCCGAGGCAGGCAGCGACTGTGTCAGTGTGATGTGGGCTGATGCTTTACTTACATGCGGTGCAAATGTATCATTAAGGCAGGGGTCGGCAACCTACGGCCCGTAACCCAAAATCACCCGGCCCGCAGGCAAATTGTTTTAGTGACTAGAATGCTGTTCTTGCCTTCAGTGGGACCTTGCCCAGAGTTGTCCCAGTGCTCAGGCAAGGCAGCTCTCCGGGACTGGTTTTGACTGGGATGGTTTTACATTGTGAAGTTCACTGTGCATGAGTTATTAATCAGAGTGAACACCCGCTCCTGTGGACACTTCTTACTGTGGAGTTTGTCACAGACGGATTCGACTGCCTTTTGGTCAATAATTGGATCAATCTCCTGAACCAGTGGCCGCGGATCTGTCGGCGTGTGTTCTTACCAAACTGAACTCACTGTGGAATGAATCCATTAACAGAGCCACTCTGCTGACGGATTCTAAGTTGTCCCTGCCTCCCCTCTGGAACCCTCCCCGTCCCCATCAAATGCCGAGTTCCTAGAGCCTTGGTTAACGGGGTCGGTCACGGTTAAATCTGTGAAACCGGCCCCATCAGACATGGCGGACAGGTTTAACGAAAGAAAGGACCATTCCGCTTATTGTAGCGGGTGGCTATTTGTGAGGAGTGTGAAAGAGAGAGAGTGGAGGAGTGTGTGGTGAGATTTAATTTCCAGCGGCATGTAAATGATGGACCCACAAGGGTTGACATTGCAATGGCAGTAGCGACAGCCTGTTTCAACAGTTTGTTTATTTTCAGCTAAGTTCAAATAAAACACAAAGCGACCTGAATGATCACTGCACTTACTGCCATTGATAAAGTTACATTACTATACTGCAAGAAGTGAACAAATCCAAATATATCACAGAAAACTGTATGTTCCTTTGCTGAAGTTCTTACCAGGCACACCAATAACTACAATGAGTGTATAACTGTTATATCAGTGTTTCAAACTAACTGCTTAAAGCAATATTATGTCTACTGAACATAGCAGTTAGATTGAGACACTGGTATAACAGTTATACACTCCGAAGCATAAAGCAATAAAACACCGAAGCATAAAGCAATATAACCAACAAAATCATCGTAGTTTTGTACAAATGAACCTTAAATACACCTAGTTATGTTTTTTTGGGTTTTTTAAAATATTTATTTTATTAGCAGCAATTGTACAAGGAGAAAGTAATCGACATAACAATTATACAATTTTCGTACAGCTTCAGTGTTAATATTTTATAAACTGATAAGTAAATCGGAAAATAGAAAGAAGGAAAGAAGGGAAAGGAATAAGAAAGGAAAAAGAAAAGAAACAATTTTGAAAAAGATTCGAAAAAGAAAAAAGAAAAACGCCTGAACAAAAGAAGTGAAAGAAAGAAAAAGCGGAGATATATCCCACTACCCTTCCCTACGCCCGCTCACCCGACCCTTGCACCTAGTTAATAGTTTTGAAAGCAGTATTTTCTTACGTCGAAGAGGCAAAACTGGAAAATACGGATGAAATGTAGGTCTGTATACACGTAGCAGCTCAGCTGCCGAGAATGTTTATCGCGAATGACCTATGACCTGGGCATGCTCAGTTGAAATACCAAACTCGCTTATTATAAAAGCTGTTCCATAGTAAAATAAAACTAATTTTCTTAATATATATTTTGATTATAGAATTGTATAATACAGACCATTAATCCCATTAAGTATTTGCCAATGCTTTGAAAGACTATAAATTCATTCCACTGCAATGAACAATCCTACACATTTGAAACATTCTAACTATCTCGAGCAATGTGAGCTTAAACTATTATTTAGGCGAGATTCAAAAACTTCATTTGCATAATACAAACTTCCATCTCACCAGCCACACACTTTTGAAATGTGGTTACTGTTGTTTTGCAAGCAATTTCACATTGAGAATACACTTCCAGGAAACTTGAGAAAACTAAAGAAACGTTCCTTCTGGTATTCATTTGCAATCAAAAACAAAATCACACATGCCATTCTAGTCAAATCTTTAGATCATTTGATCAGGATCATTGGTCCAGTGATATTGACTGAGAGAAATTAATTGTTCTTGACACCTGGAATAATTCCTGCACTATTCTTTGAAATACGTAGCACCATAGGATCCTTTACATGTTAACATCCAAAACACAACTCCTTGACAGTGCAGCACACTCTCGGTGTTGCCCTGGAAGATAAGCTTGGGTTCGAGGCTCTAAAGTGGAGCTTGAAGCCTGCTCGGGTCTGACAATGATATCAACAGAAACATTTTTTATACACGGGGTTCCACTCAAAATAAACTAATTAAATGAAACCAGGCTAAAATGCCAAAGCCAAAAGCTAAGTAGGTCTGAAGAAGGGTCTTGACTCGAAACGTCACCCATTCCTTCTCTCCAGAGATGCTGCCTGCCCCGCTCCAGCAGTCACTCCAGCATTTTGAGTGTACCATGCAAATCAACCTGTCTGGGTGCAGCCTCAGGCTGCCCAGAATCTCTCATAACACAGCAGTTCGTGCTTTCCACACCACTAATGGCACGCAATCTTCAGCAAAAAACACCTCTTTGTTGGTCACTTGGGCTCTCTAGAAGCAGTTATCCAACCGCCAGCCAAAGTTGTTTGAAGCATCTATTCCTGCAAGGAAATTATCTCAAGTATAAGCACATCCTCATTCCCCTTCTTCCAACACATACCGAACAACGCACACAACACATACACAACGACACATACATAACACATACACAACGACACACACACAACACATACACAACGACATATACACAACACACACACAACACATACAAACATACACAACGACATACACAACGACACACACACAACACATACACAACACACACACAACCACACACAACACATGCACACAACACATGCACACAACACATGCACACAACACATGCACACAACACATGCACACATACACAACGATACATACACAACACATAGGATACATAAACACATACACAATCCATAAACACATACAATGCATAAACATATACAACACATCAATCCTATTGCTTGCCAGCTCATGCCTCTCCTGTCACTTCTTACACTGGCTATCTCCCTTCCACTCTTTCAGTCACAACCCAAAACGGCAATAGTTCATTCCCCCCCAACAGATGCTGCTCGACCCACTGTTCCTCCAGCAGCCTGATTATTGCACCAGTTTCCAGCATCTGCATTCTTTTGTGTCTCCATTTTCCATTGATGAGCCAGTTATGTGACCCATTAAGAAGTTCATAGGTCCCAATCGGCACACCTGGATGCCTACAAGTGAACCCATTATCCAGTTATTTGGTTTAAGTAGGAAAGCACTCCACTACAGAGCAAATACATTTTCAAAATCTTAAATGACCAGATGGCATTATCTGCTCACTTAAAATCTAAAAATGTAGCTAGCATTTACAACGAATAGCTCCTTTCATTCTGACCAGATAATCTTGAGAAACCTAGAGTTGAATTAAGTTCTAAGCATCACGTTTAGATGCTTTTTAAAACCTGCTGCCACTACCATTTTCATGTAAATATGAGAGAATTTATGGCTACCAAATAAAACCAGTGAATACTACATTCAGCCAAACTATGAACTGGAAGATAGCTAATATTCTGCCACTATTTAAAAGTGCCACAAGGAATGTCAGGTAATGGCACTCTAGTGAGGTTTACATCAATAGATTCCTATCGAGGGACAGGATTTGTGTTCACTTGGAGAAGCAGAGACGGACCTGAGTCAACATGGTTTTGTGCAAGGGAAATCCGCTCTCAAGAATCTGTTTGGATTGTTTGAGAAGATGACAAAGAAAATTGACGAAGGCAGCATGATAGACATGGTTTACAAGGATTTTAGCAAAACGTTTGTCAAAGTTCCAAATGTGGCAAGGAAGGTGACAGAAATGTCCTCGCTCTCGGCCTCTCCTAATGAAAGCTAACTTGCATCTGTGGGGTGAAAGGTCACAGACCTGAAGCGTTGGCAGTTTCATTTTCCACAGATACTGCTGACCTCTTCATTTTCTGCACATTTTCTGTTTTGATATATCTGATCACATTATCACATCCTTTCCAATAGTCTTGTATGTTTATCACTCGTGTCTGGCATCTGCTGGGATTTGCATCCTCTAATCTGCAGGAAGTGTTTGCTGATTTAAAAGATGTCCATCTTATTCAGTAACTCTGGTATCTAGATGATCAGACCTTGATCATTTAACTTTCAATCCCAGTCATTTCTTCAGCACTATTTTAACTAAAACTTGAATATCTCCTTTCCATCAAGCTCTCATTCCCTCATATTTCTGCAAGAATTATGTTCTCTTCTGTGAAGACAGAACCAAATATTTGCTTATTTATGCCGTTTCCTTGTTCTCCAATAAGTTCTTGTATATCTAATCGTAAGGGGTTTTGTTCCAGCAAATTTGCATCTTCCTCTTTGGATCTAATTCCACTCTTATGGTATGACTAGACGACCCGTGGACCTGCTGGGCACCCGTCACACGCAAGTAAAGGCCCGTTGGGTCCCAGTTGTGACGCCAGTCAAAATGGCGATCTGAAAATGGAGGCGGGCCCGGCAAACCCGTTGGGTCCCCGTCACACGGACGTATTACATCAAAAAGACGTTCTGAAAATGGCGACCTCATCCTGTCAGTTGGGGGAGGGCTGGCGGACCCGTTGCCATTTTCAATCGTGACGCGGCCGACGGGCCCAGCAAGTGGTTAATTAAAGTTTATCCCCGTTGTGATGCCATAAAATATTTCAGATTAAAATATTTACAACATATATAAATATCAAATCTGCCATCTTTGGTGCTTCTTTCCAGGCAAGAGCTAATTATATAAATTAATATTAAAATAATCTTTCTATGCTTAAACAATTCTGGAGTATTCCCATTAACAAAATCAACAAATGCACATATACAGGTTCTGTCTTCAGAAAGTCTTTTTGGAATATGATAGTAAGATTAAACGAGAACTTACCAGTTCGAAGTTTGATCCTTATTTTATGAGGAGTTACGATGAGGGATTACGTGAAGATAGTAGAGTTGACTGAAGATAGTAAGATAAGAGAACTAACATACCAGTTGACCTTATAATAGAGGGTTAGGAGCGGAGGGCACGTAATCCCTCATCGTAACTCCTCATAAAATAAGGATCAAACTTTGAACTGGTAAGTTCTCATTTAATCTTACTATTTTACTTCGGTGTCACGTGAGTGACTACGTGAAGACTTCAAAGCTCTGTGATTTCATGCCCTGGAAACGAGTCCATGCTCACACACTGCCATAATAACTAATGGATGAAGTATGTTAACGTATTTCAGACTTGAAACAGTGCTGAAAAACAATAACTATATTATTTAACAAATAATAATAACCCCTAACTTTGGGGAAAATTATAATACAGAATTAAAAATAGTGTCTGCAAATATCTCAGGTGTGGCCACAGGTTTGTTCTAAAACCGCTGGAAAGTTGTTTCATTAGACCAACCCGCCATTGCAAGGATGTGGTACATAGGAACTTCCATCATCCTCGTTGCCGATGTAGCTGCAGCCCTGGTAGAATGAGATTTTAAAATATCGTTGTCCACCCCTGCTGCACCTAACACCACCCTCAGCCATCTTGAGATGGTCTGCACAGTTACTCTGTGATGAGGACATTTAAAACTTATCAATAGAGCCATCTCCGTTCCCCTGAGACTTTTGGTGACCTCCAAGTAATATAGAAGGTGGGTCACTATGCATAGGCGTCTATCTACGGGATAAGCCAGGAACTCCAATTTGAGGCCTGATGACCCAGGCCTGTTTTGTTTAAGTAACTCATAAATGTGAAAGGTCACCTTATTTTGGGATGTTACCATGGCGTCCAGTCTTAGTTTGTGCAGAGACTGGACCCGCTGAGCCGTTATAAGTGCCATCAGCATCAATATTTTATACGTGAGTTTGGTTAGTGAGAGGGACGTGGCTGGTGCCCAATCTCTGAGTAGGGTCAGGACAATGCCAATATCCCAGGTCTGGGAATATCGAGGCCTGGGGGGATTTGAATTAAAAATACTCCTCATGAGTTTTGACACCTGAGGGTGAGATCCTACTCCATGGTGTTCTAACCCCTGTCCCAGGTATGAGGATAGGGCACTTCTTGCACAGTTGATGGCACTATAACTCAAGCCTTCATCGAAATGTAAACTCGCCAGGAACTTCAGCACATCCATGATGGTGGCTGTGTTGAAGTAGTGTCTGCCCATTTTTTGATATAGGTGCAGTACTGTTCCTGGTGGACTCCCTGCATGATGCCGCGATGATATTCATGGTTCGATCCGACAGCCCAGATTCCAGGAAAGGTCGTTTCAAATCCTGCAAACCAATAGGTTCATTCGGTCATGGCACGGATGACTCTCCCCTGTCACAGGATGTACCAGCAAACTCGGGCGCCTGGAGATCGGAATACATGGTTCTGAAACCATGTCGAGTACCACAGGGAACCATGGCTGAGTAGGCCAATCGGGTACCACCAAAATACCTGATGCGGAGTCTTGTAGATTTTTTTGCAAGACCCGACTAATGAGGCAGAAGGGGGGAAATGCATAGAAAAACAAATCACCCCAGTGTAGCGAGAAAGCGTCCATCGCTACTGCCCCAGGTTCTGGTTCCCATGCAACATATGTTGGTATCTGGTGATTAAGTCTTGATGCAAAAAGGCCGATATCTGGCGTTCCATACCGAGCTACAATGTCAGTAAATACCTGGTGGTCCAACATCCATTCGGTGTTGTCATTGAATTTGCATGACCTGGTGTCCGCCACTGTATTGAGTTTACCCGGAAGGTAAGTAGCTGATATCCAAATGTTTCTTTCTGTGCACCAGTGCCAGATTGTATTGACCAATTCATCACAAGATATCGACTTAATTCCACCCATATGATTAATGTATGCCACCACGGTGGTATTATCAATTTGTAGGCGAACATGCAGATGGTGCATGTCTGAACAGTAAGCCTGGTCTGTGAAACGCTCCCAACATCTCTAGATGATTGATACCCAGTGCCTGAAGTAAGGTTAACTCATGTGCATTCCATCTACCACCACAACTGGAGGTGGTATTGGTTGCTCCCCAGCCGTGAGCGCTGGCATCAGTTTGTAACACAACCGAAGGGTTTGTGACTGTGATGGGATTAGAGCAATGTCGAACATTGCTAATCCACCATCGCAATTCCAATTTTGCTTTGGCTGGTAACTGCATTGGCCTGTCAAAATGACCAGCATGGTGTTTGAGGGCTGCAATTTTGGCCCTTTGTAAATTTTGGTAATGTAAGGGTAAGGAAAGGCAGCCACGAACTTCCCAATTACCCTGGCTACTTGCCGAATAGATGGTTTACTGGCGCAAACAAGGCTGTTACATGCCTCTATCAAGTCTGTCGCTTTGTCCTTTGGCAAGGTGACAGACATATGAACAGAGTCAATCATGAACCCCAAATAATCCATAGTCACAGAAGGCATTAACTTGGATTTGTCTGGGTGGATGATAAATCCCAATTTTTGAAATAGGAGCTTGGTGGCTGAGATAGCCAATTTAGCCAATTCCAAGGTTTTCCCCACAATTAGGATGTCATTGAGATACGCCATGACAATATGTTTTTGTTTCCGAAGAAACGCCAATGCTGGTTTCAATATTTTAGTAAACAGTCTGGGGGCTGATGTTAATCCATTAGGCAGCGCTTTATCCTGCCAAAGCTGCGCCATCCAGATAGATTTCAAATATCTGCAGTGATCTTTGTCCATTGGTACTGAGTAGTATGCATCTTTTAGATCGATGCAAGCCATGAAGCACCCCTTGGAATCTATTTGTATAGCAGTAACAAAAGTTTCCATTTTGAAGTGAGTGTACTGCACAAAAGTATTCAGTTGTGTCAAATCAATAATGATGCGGCATCTGCCATCTTTTTTGTTTTTGGTGAAGATGTTTGATACAAAGTCAAGAGATTCATGTTTAGTTTTCTCTATTACTCCTTTCGTGTGTAGTCTTAACAGTTCCACATGACCTTCCACTTTCTCTTTTTGTGAAAGCACAAACTTTCGGCTAGGTGCATGTTGAACCGGAAGGAGGAGTTTGTCAACAAATTCAATTTTGTATCCCTGAATACTGTGCAGTATGAAAAGAGCAAAGGTTATAGAACTCCATGCATCCCTGAACAAGTGTAACCTACCCCCAACCTGTGAAGAAGCTACCCATGCTATGCTAGGGCAACCAGACCCACCGACCTCCATGGTTACCGGTGGTGCTGTGTTGGTTTTCTCCGTCCTTGGTTCCTGGGAGGTGGAGGTGCTGTGGTGTGGGGTTGGTGCATCTTCCAGCAAGGCCGTTCTGGGACATGGCCTAAAAAAGACCTTTGTGTGGGTTGTACGGCCTTCGAGCTTTCACCAGCTGTTCTTTCGCTGTGATAACGCGGGCTGCTGGTGGATGCATAGGGGTGCTGCCGCCGAATATATGAGGACCTGGTAGCGGCCGGCACCTTAATCATGCCGACGGCTTTTGCCTCTTCGTCGAGGTCTTTTACCTATTTAGGCAGGTTGTCCCCGAACAACAGAGTAGACGGCTGTGCACTGCTGGTTCTACACAACCCTGCAAACTTTGGGTTCAGTGTAGGTCGGGTGGCACTCTTCCTGAAACAGTTGATTTCAAATTGAACATTACAGAAGAGTGCCAGAGCATCCTGTTGCTCTTCCGACATATCTTTTCCGTCTTCTGACCTGGCAAAAGCTGGTAGTTTGAGGATTTTTTGCATTTTAACTTCCTGGCTCCTAAAAAGTAAAGTAAAGTAAAAAGTAAAGTATCCTTTATTGTCATTCAAACCTTTCGGTCTGAATGAAATTTCGATGCCAGGACTGATATTTTCCTAGATGGGGTTATTTACCGCAGGCACATTGGGGGAGATGCAATTTTCTGGAGCTAGATATTTGGCTGTCGTGTCGTTCATTGCTTGTTCTTGTAGCAGGTGAGTTGTTAAGTAATTTATTCTGGCTGCCAGCTGTTGCTGCAACGGCAGTCTCTTCTGTGAGGGCATCGCAAACTTGGATACCATCCTGAGTAGCTCCTCTTCTTGCACCCCCAGCACGTAGGTTTCTTCTGCCAACTCCCCCTCTTCAGAGTCAGCCGAGACCTGACACCTTATGCTCCCCTGCGAAGAGGGTGAGACATTTGGCAGCCCTGTAAAGGGTACTGCCGTGAGTCTGCTAGGAGACACACGGTGACCAGACTCCTGCTGGGGTAGGTCACGTTGGAGCAGCTGCTCCGCCATCCGCTCTATGCGGGATAATCGACCGTCGTCGCTACCCGCGAACGGCGAATCGTCGAGCCCGGACCCTGCCGAGTCAACGGGATTGCCCGACTTCCGTGCGGCTTTGCCACCAGTCCGAGGTGCTCCTGCGGGCTGTTGCGGCGTCAAGTTGGGAGCTGCCGCTTGTACAACGGGCAGCTCTGGTGAAGTCGGCCGCTGCTGATTGCCCGCGTTCCCGCGGTCCTCCGCAGTCAGTCGCAAAGTGGCCCGTTTGGACTTGCGAGATTTGTCCATGGTGGGGTACTCTGTAACGAAAAAACACAACAGAGTGCCTGAAAACGACCTCAGGTTAGTGAATACTCACCTGTAGGTCCTTTTTAAACTTACCGGTGGAGGAGCGACCCTCCTCCCTGCCTGTCGCTTCGCAATGTGTTAGATGACATGTCGCGCATGCGTGCTGGCGGGATCTTCACGCAGTCACTCACGTGACTCCGAAGTAAAATCATTAGTAGATGCCTTTATTCCTGGTTCAAACATATACGGCCCGTGGAGCCGTTGGGAATTAGATTAAAATGGCGGTCTGAAAATCGGCAAAAGGCATAGCCTCTCGCAACTGCACAGCTGCGGCTGATGGGTCCCGTTGTGATGCCAGTCAAAATGGCAATCTGAAAATGGCGGCAGGCCCAGCAACCTTCCCCCAACTGCACACACGCGGATACCGGGCATGGCAACCCTCCCCCAATTGCGCAGGCTGACGGGCCCGGTAAGTGGGAGCGCAGTGCCTTTCGCGGTAGAAAGTAAATTAAAGTTTGTAAAGGGAATTACTTTGTCAAATCAAACAGAACCTGCTACTGCACACCCCCGGCGAATGATGAGTGAATGGGCCTAAATTTGTTGCGCTATCGTGTACCGTTTTGGCTGTATTTCGGGAACATACATACATACAAGATGAGAGTTTTAGTTATATAATATAGATATCCAAGATCCAGTTGTTCCAGGTGTCAGGGAGAAGGCAGGAGAATGGGGCTAGGAAGGAGAGATAAATCAGCCACGATTGAATGGCAGAGTAGACTTGATAGGCTGAATGGCCTAATTCTACTCCTATTCCTTATGACCTTATCGTTGCCATGGTAGCAGATCTGCTGCAGATCCCGCTTATGTTGCTTAAATATTAGCCATTACTGATCCTCATCATGCCTTTTAATGAAACTCCTCATAGAGGAATGCAATTCTTTTTACATTTAAATTCAACTGACTGTATAGCTCCTATGGTACCAGGATGATGTGGTTTAGCTCAGGTCATTGAAGGGCCCGAACACCACCGGGATGGCGCTGGATTTTGAAGACAATCCACCATTGACGTTTCTGATTCAAGACTGGCCACATCAAAGTAATCTATTGGCTGTGATGGATTCACAATATTCCATCAATTATTTCCTCATATTAAATATCTTACCGCTTATACGGCCACAAATGTCCAAATATTTTAATAACATCACAGACCAACATAAAACAGAAATGTAACATAATACATTCATGTTGTCTCCTTATATACAAACTTTCATCAGGAGATATTTAAAGAATTATCTTCTGACATTAATATGGCACAGATGGCTATACCACCATTACTTATGTCCAGGGCTATTGTCCAACCTTCATTCCTTGCCCTAAAACAATAAATCTTCTCAAGTACACAAAGAACAAAACAACCTGTATTCAACAGTGCCAGTGCCAGTGTGTCTATCTAGGGTAGCTCAACATTATTCTGGAGAATAAGCTACATGAGTTAGCTAATGGGAACCAACATTGGCTTGATGATAGGAGGCTGTTGTGGAAAGTTGTGGTTCTTCAAGTATATGGACTTCAGCAAAGCATTCAACGGTTCCTCGTGGTAGGCTGCTCTGGAAGGTTAGATCGTATGGGATCCAAGGAGGGATAGCTGAATGGATAGAAAATTGGCTTCATGGAAGGAAGCCGCGGGTGATGGTAGAAGGTTGCTTCTTGGATTGGAGGACTGTGACTAGTGGTGTGCCTCGGGGTTCTGTGCTGGGCACGTTGCTGTTTGTCATCTACATCAATGATTTGGATGAGAACATACTGGGCAAGATTAGCAAGTTGGCAGATGATACAAAAGTGAGTGGTTTTGCAGATAGTGAAGATGATTGTGAAAGATTGCAGCAGGATCTGGATCGATTGGCCAGGTGGGTTGAGGAATAGTTAATGGAATTTAATACAGAGAAATGTGAGGTGTTCATTTTGGGGACATCTAACAAGGGCAGGACCTACACAGTGAATGGTAGTCCTCTGGGGAGTGTTGTAGAGCAGAGGGATCTAGGAGTGCAGGTACATTGTTCCTTGAAGGTTGAGTCGCAGGTAGATAAGGTGGTTAAAAAGACTTTTAGCACATAGGCCTTCATCAGTCAGAGTTTTGAGTATAGAAGTTGAGAGATCATGTTGGAGTTGTATAAGACGTTGGTAAGGCTGCATTTAGAGTTTTGTGTTCAGTTCTGGGCATCATGTTATAGGAAAGATATTGTCAAGCTGGAAAAGGTACAGAGAAGATTTACAAGGATGTTGCCTGGGCTAGAGGGTGTGAGCTATAGGGATAGGTTGAGTAGGCTGGGACTCTATTCCTTGGGGCACAGGAGGATGAGGGGTGATCTTATTGAGGTGTATAGACAATAGGTGCAGGAGTAGGCCATTCGGCCCTTCGAGCCAGCACCGCCATTCAATGTGATCATGGCTGATCATCTCCAATCAGTACCCCGTCCCTGCCTTCTCCCCATGTCCCCTGACTCCGCTATTTTTAAGAGCCCTATCTAGCTCTCTCTTGAAAGCATCCAGAGAACCTGCCTCCACCACCCTCTGAGGCAGAGAATTCCACAGACTCACCACTCTCTGTGAGAAAAAGTGTTTCCTCGTCTCCATTCTAAATGGCTTACTCCTTATTCTTAAACTGTGGCCCCTGGTTCTGGATTCCCCCAACATCAGGAACATGTTTCCTGCCTCTAGTGTCCAAACCCTTAACAATCTTATATGTATAAAATCATGACAGGAATAGATCGGGTGGATACACAGAGTTTCTTGCCCAGATTAGGTGAATCGAGGACCAGAGCACATAGGTTTAAGGTGAAGGGGAAAAGATTTAATAGAAATCTGAGAGATAGCTTTATCGCAAAAAGGGTGGTGGGTGTAATGAACAAGCTGCCAGAGGAGGTAGTTGAGGCTGGGACTATCCCAACATTTAAGAAACAGTTAGACAGGTACATGGATAGAACAGGTTTGTGGGGGATATGGACCAAACGCAGGTGGGACGTGTGTAGCTGGGACATGTTAGCCGGTGTAGTCAAGTTGGGCTGAAGGGCCTGTTCCCACGTTGTATTACTCTATGAAGAGCGCAGTGCAAACTCTCCATGTGCCTCCAAATTCAAGCAGCCAATTGATTGAACATCCATTATCTTATTAATTGTCACCTCTACCGACTCAACATGGCTGCAGTATCATCACAAAATGCACTGTAGCAACTTCCCAGCCAAACCATCAGTCTGAGCCATCAAGAAAGGGCCGCAGACACATGCAAACACCATAGCCCGCAAACAACCACACCGACGCTAGCTTGAAAACAACGTCATGGTCACTGGATCTAAATCCTGAAACTCGTTTTGCGGGTTCACCGTCACCAGGTTCGCAACGTTTGGGAGAGGCGATGATGAGGGGATGGGCAATAAATGCCGGTTTGCCGGGGAAACACCCAAACTGGGGACAGTGACAGAGACAGCCAGCCCTGCATCACTGCAAGTGTGGCGGCTGGCAGCACAGTTGGAGCAACCCACATCCTAGTCTAGTCCAGTCCAGTCCATGAGGTGCGCACTGTCCATTAAACGTTTGTACAGATGGTCAGCCCCGCAGCCTCGCGCAGTGCGGCCGCTTGGCCCCGTCTCCTAGCAACCGGGCCCGGGCTGGCGTTTGAAAAAGTCGCCGTTGAACGGCGGAGCGGGAGCGGGAGCGGGAGCGGGGCCCGGGTGATGGCCGGATCTCCGGCACCTCACGCCGGCTGCCCGCCCGCCCCCGCCCGCTGGCCGCGAGTGCTCTGGTCTACAGCCGCCGGCGCCGTGTGTTTCCCGGTCGGGCCCCGCTCACCTCATTTACCGGAGCCGCCCCGCCGCTCTGCGGCACGACCTTGGCAAGCCGCCGCTGTCATGGTGCCCCGTCACCAAACTGGTCCGCACGGTGCCCGGGATGGGCGAATCCCGCCTGCCGGTGCGGTGAGATGAGATGAGGGGGGGTAGAGCCGTGGCCAGGCTGCGAGGCGAGGCGAGGCGAGGCGAGGCGTGGCGCTCCGCTCCTCTCTGCACCGTCGCCCCGCTCCAGGCAGCCCACACCCGGGCGGGCGGGCGGGCAGGCGGGCGATGGCGCTTCCCGTGACCGCAGCGCCACCCGCAGCCCAGGAGACTACAGCGCAGCTCACTCTGCAACACCGGGACCTGGGCGGTTGCAGACAGTGCAAGCAGAGGACAAGCGGCAGAGTCAGTCATAGAGTGATTTACAGGCCCTTCGGCCCCACTTGCGCATACCGGCCAACATGGCCCAGCGGCACTTGTCCCACCTTCCCGCGTTGGTCCATATCCCTCCAAACCTGTCCTGTCTGAAGAAGGGTCTCGACCCGAAATGTCACCCATTCCTTCTCTCCAGAGATGGTGCCTGTCCCACTGAGTTACTCCAGCATTTTGCGTCCACTATCCATGTACCTGTCTTAACAGTTTCTTAAATGTTGAGCTAGTCCCTGCCTCAACTACCTCTAACCTCAGCTTGTTCCATACACCCACCACCCTTTGTGTGAATCAACAAGATGAGGTGGATGAGTTGAAGGTGCAGATAGCGATTAATGACTATGCTATAGTTGGGATCACGGAGACATGGCTCCAGGATGACCAAGGCTGGGAGCTGAACATCCAGGGATATTCAATATTCAGGAGAGATAGACGAAAAGGAAAAGTAGGTGGGGTAGCATTGCTGGTGAGAGAGGAGATTAATGCAATAGAAAGGAAGGACATTAGCGTGGAGGATGTGGAATCGATATGGGTAGAGCTGCGAAACTCAAAGGGGCAGAAAACGCTAGTGGGAGCTGTGTACAGGCCACCTAACAGTAGTATTGGAGTTGGGGATGGCATCAAACAGGAAATTAGAAATGCGTGCAACAAGGGTAACACGGTTATAATGGGTGACTTCAATCTGCATGTAGATTGGGTGAATCAAATTGGCAGGGGTGCTGAGGAAGAGGATTTCCTGGAATGTATGCGGGATAGTTTTCTCAACCAACATGTGGAGGAACCAACGAGAGAGCAGGCTATTCTAGACTGGGTATTGAGTAATGAGGAAGGGTTAGTTAGCAGTCTTGTTGTGCGTGGCCCCTTGGGCAAGAGTGACCATAATATGGTTGAGTTCTTCATTAGGATGGAGAGTGACAAAATTAAGTCAGAAACAAGGGTTCTGAACTTGAACAAAGGTAACTTTGAAGGTATGAGATGTGAATTGGCCAAGATAGACTGGCAGGTGATTCTTAACGGGTTGACAGTGGATGTGCAATGGAAGGTATTTAAAGACTGCATGGATGAAGTACAAAAGTTGTTCATACCAGTTTGGCAAAAGAATAAATCGGGGAAGGTGGTGCATCCATGGATAACAAGGGAAATCAGGGATAGTATAAAAACAAAAGATGAGGCATACAAATTTGCCAGAAAAAGCAGCCTACCGGAGGACTGGGAGAAATTCAGAATCCAGCAGAGGAGGACAAAGGGCTTAATTAGGAAAGGGAAAATAGATTATGAAAGGAAACTGGCAGGGAACATAAAAACTGACTGCAAAAGTTTTTATAGATATGTGAAGAGAAAGAGACTAGTTAAAACAAATGTTGGTCCCTTGCAGTCAGAAACAGGTGAATTGATCATGGGGAACAAGGACATGGCAGACCAATTGAATAACTACTTTGGTTCTGTCTTCACTAAGGAAGACATAAATAATCTGCCGGAAATAGCAGTGGAACGGGGGTCAAATAAGATGGAGGAACTGAGTGAAATCCAGGTTAGCCGGGAGGTGGTGTTGGGTAAATTGAACGGATTGAAGGCCGATAAATCCCCAGGGCCAGACAGTCTGCATCCCAGAGTACTCAAGGAGGTAGCCACAGAAATAGTGGATGCATTAGTGATAATTTTTCAGAATTCCTTAGATTCTGGAGTAGTTCCTGAGGATTGGAGGGTAGCTAATGTAACCCCACTTTTTAAAAAAGGAGGGAGAGAGAAAGCGGGGAATTACAGACCAGTTAGTCTAACATCAGTAGTGGGGAAACTGCTAGAGTCAGTTATTAAAGATGGGATAGCAGCACATTTGGAAAGTGGTGAAATCATTGGACAAAGTCTGCATGGATTTACGAAAGGTAAATCATGTCTGACAAATCTGATAGAATTTTGCGAGGATGTAACTAGTAGAGTGGATTAGGGAGAACCAGTGGATGTGTTATATCTAGACTTTCGGAAGGCTTTCGACAAGGTCCCGCATAAGAGATTAGCATACAAACTTAAAGCACACGGTATTGGGGGTTCAGTATTGATGTGGATAGAGAACTGGCTAGCAGACAGGAGGCAAAGGGTAGGAGTAAACGGGTCCTTTTCAGAATGGCAGGCAGTGACTAGTGGGGTGCCGCAAGGCTCAGTGCTGGGACCCCAGCTATTTACAATATATATTAATGATTTGGACGAGGGAATTCAATGCAACATCTCCAAATTTGCAGATGATACCAAGCTGGGGGGTATAGTTAGGTGTGAGGAGGATGCTTGGAGGCTGCAGGGTGATTTGGATAGGCTGAGTGAATGGGCAGATGCATGGCAGATGCAGTATAATGTGGATAAATGTGAAGTTATCCACTTTGGTGGCAAAAACATGAGGGTAGACTATTATCTGAATGGTGGCAGATTAGGAAAGGGAGAGATGCAACGAGACCTGGGTGTCATGGTACACCAGTCATTGAAAGTAGGCATGCAGGTGCAGCAGGCAGTGAAGAAAGCAAATGGTATGTTAGCATTCATAGCGAAAGGATTTGAGTATAGGAGCAGGGAGGTTCTACTGCAGTTGTACAGGGTTTTGGTGAGGCCACACCTGGAGTATTGCGTACAGTTTTGGTCTCCAAATCTGAGGAAAGACATCCTTGCCATAGAGGGGGTACAGAGAAGATTCACCAGACTGATTCCTGGGATGTCAGGACTTTCATATGAGGAAAGATTGGATAGACTCGGCTTGTACTCGCTGGAATTTAGAAGATTGAGGGGCGATCTTATAGAAACGTACAAAATTCTTAAGGGGTTGGACAAGCTAGATGCTGGAAGATTGTTCCCGATGTTGGGGGAGTCCAGAACAAGGGGTCACAGTCTAAGGATAAGGGGGAATTCCTTTAGGACCGAAATGAGGAAAACATTCTTTACACAAAGAGTGGTGAGTCTCTGGAATTCTCTGCCACAGAAGGTAGTTGAGGCCAGTTCATTGGCTATATTTAAGAGGGCGTTAGATGTGGCACTTGTGGCTAAAGGGATCAGGGGGTATGGAGAGAAGGCAGGTACGGGATACTGAGTTGGATGATCAGCCATGATCACATTGAATGGCGGTGCAGGCTCGAAGGGCCGAATGGCCTACTCCTGCACCTATTTTCTATGTTTCTATGAGGGGAAAAAATCCAAAGCCTAGTTAAAGAAATGTCTTTATTTCAACCCTGATTGGCAACAATCTTTTTGTTGTTTGAGATTGTGACCTCTGGTTCTAGATACCCAATCAACAAAACATCCCTACATCCACACCATCTTCCATGCTTACAAACACCAGTACATACTCCCTGTCAGTCTCTCATGACAGTCGCTTCCCAGTAAGCATACTGGTGACCTTACCTAGTACAAGGTCCATACGCAGTCTTCCAAAAACAGTCACCCCAGGGTCTCATATAATTCAGTAAGCTATGGGAAATATCTTTGACAGTGAAGTTTGATCAATAAAATACTTAAATAGCAAATTCTGTATGTTAATTCGATGATTCAACATCTGCTCTTTTACTTCCCGTAGTCCAGGTACCCAAAAGCTCTGCCCATGTGAATTCAGTGCTTATGATTAGTTTTCTCATTGCACAGGAACTGCTTTCACTTTCGGAGAATCTGCCAAACCAGACTTGTATCTTACATTTCCAGAATTTATTTATTTTCTCTTCCGCTGTCCTATTTATTCCACCCTCTGCCATACTTCATTAGACTTTAATATCCTTTTTTGGCTGGCACCACCAAAGGTCTCATGAGGTGGTGCTTCACCTCTCTTCTGGTCTCCACCTCATAACATAACTCTTCCTCTCTGTTACTCTACAGTTTAAAACTTACTGGTAAAAGGTCAACCTAAAATAGTGCAAATCCATTTCTCAATAAGGTGCTGCCGTATATGTCCAACATATTTTAAATTTCATGCTCACTAATTGCTTAATCCACCAACTATCTTGATTGGTTGTGCAAAGAGCTAGTTGTTGCTGTAGTTACTGTAATATACTGAAGTATATTTCAAATAGTTCAAAAAGATTAGACACCACAGTTTTAGCATTATCATTTTAATAAACTGCTCACATCACAGTAACTAAAGATCTTTTATATTTTATAAATGGTTTTGGCCAAACTAAAATAAAATCATGAAACCGTGTAAAGTTAGTTTGTAAATGTTAGAGAAAGTTGGAGACCAACTGAGGTGCACACTGTTAGATTCTTCTGTAGAATCGATGAAACTTGCTGCCATTACCAACAACAAAGTAAATGAGAGTTTTGTCAATGATACCTTCACTGAATTTTGTGTAACAATTAAACAAGTGTGGCCCATTAGTTTATTCAATACTGAATTTTAATATTTCTTTAAAAAAATTAGTTCATAAATTTCAACTTGAAATATAAAATATTAAAATTTCTGACAAACATCCTGTCTGCAAAATAGCTTCTGACAGACACTTTACATTTTAATCTAAATTTTAACAAATAGTATTTACTTTAGATGTTCGGTCTGATTTACAAAAGTACGTATATAATACCTTCCGACCATTACCAAAATATATCTTCTGAGAGTTTTGGTTCCAACCTTTAATAACAAAACAATTGTGAAATATGGACTGCAGCTCCTAAAAAGGCACAATGTTTTACTTTATATACACAACAGAGTGACATCTGATACATGAATGTATGTAATAAGGCCATCGTTTAGTCATAAGATGATCCAAAATAAACCCGCATTCTGTGAGCGATGACTGTGCATAACTATGTCACATTAGTGCAAGTAAAGATCTGATCACATAAAAATTGGAAAACAGTTCAGAAATTTGCAGTGGTCCGTAAAACATGAAACCGCTTCAGTGTCATTCGGACTGATCCCAGGTCACGAGTGATCTTTTCCAAGCGATCTTCCAAAGCTTCCTGCAAAAAAAGAATAATAATTTGAGTACCTCTGGACAATAAAGTTTGAATACATGCCAATCTACAGGGAGAGAATGTTATGGCAAGTTATGCTGTATGATGACAAAGTTCCCCAAAGAAGCTGGGACAGATAGTTAGGATCTTCAAAATTACCTCAGCCAAGTTAAGTGTCCCAGAAAATAGTTTTTTTGAAAACAGACCTTTAAATGAGTAGGAAGTAGACAAAAATTGCTGGAGAAACTCGGCGGGTGAGGCAGCATCTATGGAGAGAAGGAATAGGCGACGTTTCGGGTCGAGACCCTTCTTCAGACATGATCAGTGCAGTTTGCAGCACCGTCCCTACAATTTAGACTACAGACTAATGTTTGTATTCTTCAGGAGATCTAGTGCCTGGAAATTTCACAATCGTTTTGAAATATCACAAGCTTAAAAAAAAAATCAGGTACAAAAATACTGTACAAAAATATATTCACCTTGGGAAATATCACTGACATCTGAAATCCCATTGAATAACTTGGCTATGGTCATTCCATTCTGCTCAGTTTGTAGTAACAGAATTATATAAAATTGAAGAGAGACTATTCAAACCCTCATAATTGTACCAGTCAAAACTAAAGCTATCAGGCCTGTACTCATTAACAGGACTCTCGCCCTGCGGGCCATTGTTCAAGTATAATGTGGATTTCTGCACTATCAACCTTTCAGACAGCATGTCCCAGACCCCTTTACCATCTCTGGGTGAGAAAAAAAAACTCATCCCCTCTAATCTTTCCCTGATTTCTGACCACTCTGCTAAGAAGAATACTGTACCTAGAGCAGTCATGATTTATGAAATTCATGCTGAAATTCATTCCCTTCCATGCAAATCATCACAGCTGATTCAGTTTTTCTTCATAGCTAAAGGTCTCTAGTCCACTATCCATCTCCAGTGCTATCTGTAAATTTGTTACCAGCACTGTTATGATTCTAATGGCACAGGCTAACTTGTGCGGTACACAATTTTAACATAAACTCATAGTCCAAGCTTCAGCAATGAAAGAAAGCGTTCCAAATGTCATTCTACCTTAACCATCACAGTGGTGAGTACCAAGTCTCTTACTGTTTGTAATATACATTCATGATTTATATTTAAATGTGGGGGTGGATTATTCAAAGACTGGTCGTGGCTGATCGTGAGAAGAAAACTTTGGGAGGATTCTGCTGGAGGGGGAGGTTTGGGCACAAATGTTGCAAATGGAATCCATACGAGGAGTCAATATGTCTGGGTAGGTGTAACAGGGCAAGGATATCCATTGTAAATTCAGCATTTGAGGGATGTAAAAGAAAAGCAGTTTGGAGTGAATATCCAAAAATGTGCACAGTTTATGAGAGTTTAGAGATACAGTGTAGATACAGGGCATACAGGACTGAGTCCACACCAACCATCAATCACCCGTATACTAGTGTTATTCCATTTTTGCATCCTACACACAAGGGGCATTTTACAGAAGCCAATTAACCTACAAACCTGCATGTCTTTGGAAAGTGGGAGGAATTTGGAGCACCCGGAGGAAACTCATGCAGTCAAAGGTACAAACACCACACAGATAGCACCGGTGGTCAGGATCGAAACCCGGGCTCTGATGCAGTGAGGTGGCAACTCTACCGCTGGACCAGTGAGGTGGCAGCTCTACCGCTGCACCACTGTGCTGCCCTGAAGGCCAATTAACATTCTTGAAAGTTTAGACTTTTTAGTTGCTCAAAGTTGAGAAACTGAGATAACATAGAACTAGTGTGAACTAGTCGATGATCAGCTGGGACTCAATGAACCGAGAGGTCTGTTTCATGCTATCTAGCTTAATTTGGAAACAAATTTATTGCTGATTTATTGGTGGTCACTGAATTAAGTGGTTAAAAGTTGTTGGGAAATAAATTACTTGTAAGAACAAGAATTAGGGAAGAAAATAAAACAAGTCTCCAAAACTGATGAAGGCCTCAAACAAATCACAGGAAACTATTGCTCGCTTATTGTTTACTTGGTAGCAATCTGAACAGAAAACAAACTGTAATAAATACTAGCATTTATTTTTCCATTTAAGTGTTTAATTGTATCAGAAGTAATTTGATTCTTAATCGGGCCTCCACCTGAGAAGTGGCTTTGCATCATTGACCTAACCTACATCATCACTTCACACACACACAATGTTAATCTTTGGATTTGTGATGCAATTTCCATTTAATCCATATTTTTTTCTTTTTGTATTGAATACAGGAATGAAACAGTTTAAGACACTTTTAATTGAACTATAATTGTGGTGCAACAACATCCACCCTACCTTTTCCACCCTTGCTTGTAAAGTCATTCTACCTGTAGAACCAGGTATACGGCTTAACGCAGCTTCAATCTGCAATTAAAAATTAATCCCAAATTAAATTCAAAGTAAATGTCAACCAAGCCAGAGATGCCAAAAACAGTAATACAATAAATAACCATAATAGTACAATTATGATGTTCTCTGCAGTGCATCTGATGCCTAACCCTGACAAAGACAAACAACCTTAGATATACGCTTGACAGTGATTGTTTTAACCAACGGAGGCGCTAAACCAGAACCAAGTATGAGAAGCCACTTTAAGGGACTTCACCTTTGCCATTGACTGTGCACCCAATGCCGTTCAGAAGCTGATATGTAGGAAAGACTGGACAAATCTACTAACTCTGGTCTCACAATTAGCACAAAGAAAACAGAAACGATGCACCAAGCTGTATACCATATGCAGAACCAAGCATCCTTATGAATGGTTAGAGACTTTCAGTAGTGGACAGATAGGTCCACATACCTTAGCAGCAGTCTCACGAGATCAACCAACATTGATGATGAAGTCAATAACATGACTATGCAAAAATAAAAATAGCTGAATTCAGACTGGGACAATGAGCAGCTCACATCCACGTCATATTTGAACACTTTATCATGCAATCTGACACTACACTGTAAATGAATTGTAAATCACAATTATTACCATCCTTTTTATTTAGTTTAGATTAATTTAGAGATACAGCGCGGAAACAGGCCTTTGTCCCACTGAGTCTGCGCCAACCAGCGATCGCTGCATATCAACACTACCCTACACACACTAGGGACAATTTAAATTTATACAAAGCCAATGAACCTACAAACCTGTACATCTTTGGAGTGTGGGAGGAAAGAGACCTCAGAGAAAACCCACACGATAATGGGGAGAACGTACAAACTCCGTACAGACAGCTTCCGTAGACGGGATTGTACCCAGGTCTCTAGCGTTTGAAAGCGCTGTAAGGCAGCAACTCTATTGCTGCGCCACTGTGCTGCCTTTAATAGATCAATCTTACTTTGTAGTTTATTCAGCAGTCTTTCTGCCAATCAGTATTTTGTCTGGCAGAATAAAGGCCCAGTTTGTACCAGTGAGCCCACGTCATCACTACCCCGCAAAAATACACTCTATTATTTCATATTCCATTTACCCCAAAATACTGCAGTTCAGTTGGTGCCGTTTGAATTGGTTGTATTTTAAAAGATCTCAAGAGCTTTACAGCTTTATAAAATGACATTATTTGTAAAATTAACTACATGTAAAAATATATAATTTTTAATTAAACACTTTATAGGGCATTGACCCAGACCAACCGCAAAAAATCTTTATTAAATCCAGTGTATGGTAAAGAACGTCATTAATTTTAAGCAGAGAGTTTAATTAAACTTGGCCTCAACATGGGCATGAAATGCTCATTGCTTCATTACCTGTTGCTTTTCTTGTGTAAGTGCATCAAAGAGTTTCTCAGTTTCTGCCAAAGCTTCCATCCTTGCTTTATACGTCAGCTCTGTCTCATAAGGAGTTTGTAATGGCGACATTTTCTTTTCTTTCTGAGAAATTGTTGTCTTATCTTCCCAGGCTGGTCGACTAGTGACAGACGCCATCTTAACAGCATTTAGAACAGACTCGGAAGACAACGCATGTTCAAATTTATCAGCATGATACCTTGAATTTTGCCTTGCTGCAGAAAAAAGATGCTTGTTATCAAATGTCCAGTTAATTATCTCTGAAATGCAATGAAGACACTTCCCAACTGGATACAAAACTGGCTTGGTGGTAGGAGGGTTGTTTTTCAGATTGGACCCCCTTTGACGTGTGACTGAATGGATTTAATATTGTTTGCTATATAATATTCATATTTTGGTTGAGACTGCGAGTGACCTGCTTGGCATCATTTTCTGATGATGCCAGAATTTGTGGAATAGTGGACAGTGAAGAACGGTATCCAAGGTTAAAATCAGATCTAATCACCTAGATAAGTGGGGAAGGGAACTTAATTTGTTGGAATTTAATTTGTACAAGTGAACTTGAATTTGGAAATTTAAATCAGGACAGGACATTTTTTAGTTTAGTTTAGAGATACAGCATGGAAACAGGCCCTTCGGCCCACCGAGTCCGTGCCGGCCAGCAATCCCCACACTCTATCCTACACATACTAGGGACAATTAACATTTTATACAAAGGCAATTAACCTACAAACCTGTACGTCTTTGGAGTGTGGGAGGAAATTGAAGATCTTGGAAAAAACCCACGCAGTCACGGGAAGAACGCACAAACTCCATACAGACAGCACCCATACTCGGGATCGAACCGGTGTCTCTGGCGCTACAAACGCTTTAAGGCAGCAACTCTACCACTGCGCCATCGTGCCTCCTCATAGTGAATGCAGGCCCCTGGGCAATGTTGTTGAACAGAGACCTAGGCATACATGTACATGGTCCCCTGAAAGTAGCAACACAGGTGGACATGGTGGTGATGGCGGCATATAGGGCATGTTGCCTTCATCAGCGAAGCATCGGGTACTTTGGGACATCATGTTACAGTTGTACAAAATGTAGGTTAGGCTTTAGAGTATTGTGTGCAGTTCTGGTCACCACACTACAAGAATGAAGTAATTAATCTATACAGCGTGCCAAAGATTAACAGGATGGAGGGGCTTAAGTTATAAGGAGAGATTGGACAGCCCAAGTCTGTTTTCCCTGCAGCAAAGGTGGCCAAGAGGTGTCATGTTACAAGTATCATAGACGAGACGGACATTCTGTTTCCCATTGTAGGGGCGGCATAGCTCAAGGTAAGAGAGTGGAGGTTTAAAGAGGATCCGAGGAGTAAGTGCTATAACTCCAATGAGCTGCCAGAGAAAGTGGTGGAGATAGGAGCACTAACAACAATTAAGAGGTACCTGGACAGGTACTTGAATGAGCGGGACACAAAGGAATATGGAATTAATGCAAGCATGTGGAATTAGTATAGATAGGCACGAAGGTCAACAGAGATATGGTGAGCTAATAGGCCTGTTTCTATGCTGTGCAGCTCAAAAAAATGATGTTACCCTCTAAATATTTACATTCTGTGTTTTCCAGTGGAAAGAACTGAAGCCTTTTTCTTGGGCTTGAACTGCAGGAGAGGACTGATTCGGCAAGGTTGACTTCATCCAAGTTAACGTCAAACCTAAAAATAAAATGATTTTGTGAAGAAAGTAAATCCATAATAATTTTTTATACAAAACCCCTTACTGTTCAGAACCCTAGTTTAATTATAGTCATTCTTCCATGTCATCGCACTGGAGTGCGTAGCATGCAGATGTGTTTGGGATGTTATGTTTTGGTTCTGAGGAGGAACTGGAGAGCCTGGGTTTGTTTTTCTTGGGGGTTATGTGGCTGAGGGGGGCAGGATCGTGGTATAACAAATCTTTGAGGGGCATACGAAGGGTCGATAGTGAGAAACGTTGCCCCATAATGAAGATACCCAACCAGGAAGCACAGAGTTGAGAGAAGCAAGAGGGTTAAAGATGACAGAAGAGGGAAAAAAACAAAGTGGTTTCAAACTGGAACAAACAGGTGATGGAGGCAGAGACTCTCACAACGTTTAAAAAGGTACCTACCTCAACTGCCTCCTCTGGCAGCTCATTCCATACACCCACCAACCTCTTTACAAAAGATGCCCCTCAGATTCCTATAAAATCTTTCCCCACTCACCTTAAATCTGGTTGTTGATTCCCCTACTCTGGGTAAACTACATTCACCCTATCTATCCCCATCTTGATCTTATACACTTCTATAAGATCACCCCTCAGCATCCTGCGCTCCAACGAATAAAGACCTAGCCTGCTCAACCATGCCTAGTTAGGGCAAGCTCTCCATGGATCCTTTGCGATCTAACATTCCAGAGCAGCCTATTGTGTGGAAACTTGTTCAAATCTATATGTATGATGTATCCAGCTGTGTCCTCATCAATCTTCTCAAAAGCAACTCATTCAAAAGCCAATCCAATCAAATGTTAGGTTTAAAAAAAAATCATCTATGCATTTAGATGAACTAGGAAAATTGCCTAACCAAACATGAATGGAAAAGTCATTTTAAAAAAATCACCTTGAACATCACAAAAGGGATTTTCAATATTATTGTGGAAAACCCATTTTTTACTGATAAGAAATCTACTGAGGCATTCTGAAACATTTGGAGATATCTGCCATTTTGACCAAAACACATAACATATACACAATATTAGTTACCTTGTCACTGTGTTTTCTTCTTTGCCAAGCAGATGATTAAATCCAGGTGACAGGTTCTCTTTAGGGCAACGCTTGGGACTTGACTTAGCAGACAATGATGTTAGCAAAGTGTTGCGTTTGGCTAGCAAAGAGGGGGGAGAGCGCAATGTTATAATAATTGAAATACTTAGTTGTTATCTATCAGCTGGGCTCCACAATCTCTTCAAATTGTGTGGAGGAAGAGAGATGGTTGACCATTCTGGTCGAGCCTCTGCACATTATCTGCACCCAGAGTTTCCCTATCAAAACATTGGTCATTCTATGCCGGTAACTGAGTTGTTAAGCACGATATGCAACATTTAGAGGTTATTCGAGACAAGGATATCAACCAACATGAAGGTTTTACCAGCAACTATTTACCTTGATTTTTCATTGTCAGAAGTATAGAACCCAATGCAGAAAAAATAAAAAGAGACTAATAAATATGAAGAAAATATTTAACTGAATTATAGATGGTCAATAAACCAACAGTTAAACCTTTCTGAAGGGTTACAGAAACATACTTACTTGGTGTGGAAGTGGGTGTTGACTTCCTGTTTGAAGGGGGCACAGATGAAGATCTTTGGCCTGAGGGAGAACTGTTGCCTTTTGATCTTGTCCGATCCTTACACGAGTCCATTGATTGACCTCTACTAAAGCTTGAGTCCACAAATCCTAAGGTCTGTGTGTGTTTCATGACATCTGCTTACAGCAAATAAATAAGTGACATTGTCACTTTCATCTATACATGTTTCATGTTGAAGCAAATTATACAACTTCTTCCCAGACAGACTTATGAAATTGAACCCCACAGAAGGGTGATGGAGCTGGTCATTGGTTCAACCATGCCTCTGTAGCCGACCTCTTTCTCTAGATTAAACTCCATTGGATCCCCAGAAACAATATCTACAGTAAATATCTGCATCTCAAGATCAGGGCTGCCAACTCTCACAACTTTCAGTGTGAGAATCACGCCTTGGAGCAAATTCTCACGCCCTCACGCTCATGACTGAGTTCTCACACTGAGTTCAGTCCCTGCGCCAGTTTGTCCCTTTGTGCTGCCTGCCAGCGATCTGTGTGGTCTGGGGAACCTCATCGGTTGACGGCTGTGAGTGACGTTGCATCTCTTCTCTTTAGTCGAATGTGCAGCTGCCGACAACAACAACCAGGTGAAGCAGTTGTCAAACATGGGGGGGGGGGGGGGGGGGGGCGACGACAACCACAATGAGGCCAAACATCTAGGACAGGTTTTGGACTACAGGCACACGGCCCGTAACCCGAAAAACCGCGTATTTTTTCAATTCGTTTTCGCGGGGTTGGGGCAGACGAGCCGACCTGGGAACTGCGGCCAGTCCCTGGGACGCGAGCCGACCTGGGAACGGCAGCCAGTCCCTGGGCACGCAGAATGCCAACTTGATCAGTATGGACAAATTGGGCCAGCCATGTACATGTTGTATAACTGACTCTATGCGGATCTGAATGGGATTAGAATGACCATTTAAGCAAAATTACCCCCACTTTCCTCATTTTGATTCTTGAGATCCCTTTGGTCTGTTAACAGCGTTAAAGTAATTATGAGGTAGAGTCAGGAAAGGGAACATGCTATTTTTTTTTTAGTTTGCTTTAATTTGTTAGTTGATTTTTTGTTGACTGCCATAATTTCTGAAATAGTCTTAAAGTAACTTAACTGTTATAAAGCAGTAATAAGTGATTTTTGTCCAAACAATTGGAACTTGCATAAAATGTTTGCATTATTAGCAAGGCTGCCAACTCTCACGCATTGAGCGTGAGACTCGTACATTTCACAAAATTCTCATGCTCTCACGCTGATAACAAAATTATATAATGAGAATAGAACCTGTTTTTCTTAACAAATAGTATAGGAAGGAACTGCAGTTGCTGGTTTAAACTGAAGATAGACATTCCGGTTTCTCCCATATCCGATAGAAGTGCAGGTTTGTAGGTTAATTGGCTTCTGTAAATTGTCCCTGGCGTGATGGATGGAATTGGTGCATGATAGATTGCTGGTCGGTGTGGACCTGGTGGGCGGAAGGGCCTGTTTCCATATATATTTTTATATATATATTAATTTCATTGAACCATATATGATTGAATATGTGGCATTATTTTCGTCTTGTTTCTATATTCAAAGGTTAAGGTTGAAACCGTCTGAAGAAGGGTTTCGGCCCGAAACGTTGCCTATTTCCTTCGCTCCATAGATGCTGCCGCACCCGCTGAGTTTCTCCAGCAATTTTGTTTACCTTCGATTCTCCAACATCTGCAGTTCCTTCTTGAACAAGGTTGATTGATTTATTTGTGCAGAACAGTGATGGAAATCTGACTTTTGCTTTGTTTCTCTGAGTTTTTCTCTCTATATATGCATAACAGCATGAATATAATCTGATTTCCATACATGAATATAGTCATTCATGTGCTGCACCTGTTGAGCAGAGCCTGGCTCTATTGTGGAATGTAATTAGGAATGTAATTTAGCCTAACCTTATTCATACCTAATCCAAATAAAAGCATAAATGTTGCATCCAAGTGTAAGTTAAAAGACTCGCTACAGTCTGCACCAGATTGCACAATTTCAAGCTGGAAAATGTAAAAGCTCCTCCCCTTCCCCCCCCCGGTCGCTACACTCCCTCGCAATTTCTCATTCTCAACCCTTTGCCCGAAACGTTGCCTATCTCCTTTGCTCCTTAGATGCTGCTGCACCCGCTGAGTTTCTCCAGCCTTTTGTGTCCCCTCGATTTTCCAGCATCTGCAGTTCCTTCTTTAACACTTTGTCTATTCTCACCCAATGTTGGCAGCCCTGCAAGATAGTCCCACTCAAGAGTTATTCAGAAGACAACATAATGTGCAGGCGTAACTCAGCAGTTATTCCAGTACTTTGTGTTGTTTTTTGTGGTTCCTTGTGTCTTCAAGTTGTTCAGCTTGTCAAGTTGCAAAATTACAAAAGGCATTTTTCTGCCCACTGTTCAAACTGCTCGCGATCCTGCTGAGCCTTCAATCCAAAATGTCACCTGTCCGTGTTCTCCAGAGATGTTGCCTGACCCACTGAATTACTCCAGCACTCTGTGTCTTTCACTATTCACAACTTTGCCAATGTTTGCTTTATCTGTAAATTTACCTATCTGCCCACTCACATTAAGAGATTTAGCAGCTAGCCTTTCAAATATAATTTCATGATCAATTTTAAGTCAACCAAAATCTCAACACTATTGTCTGTTGCTGAAACTTTGACACCACTAATTCATAATCTTCCTTGGTGGCATTGGATTGTATTCATCATTGTTAACATCACACCCCCAATATTTACAAAACACTAAAGTAATATTGAACGTGCAAAAACACAGATGGAGTGCCATTGTAATAATGTGCAATTATATAATGACACCAATACATCTAACATCTGTTAAAAAAAAGTAGTTTAAATGAATTTAGATTCAATACAACAACAAATCAAGCATGGCAGGATGAAGAGAATATGCTGTGCTTACTTGTACCATCTCCTGCTCCTGATACATAGTGTAATGGTGTTTGTACTCCCCAGCTTTCAGAAACCTTTCTACCATCAAATTGTTTCAATGCTCTTAGAATGGGAGGAGTTGACAAGTCCAAGTCATTTGCAAAATCTTGCAGAGTGCAGGGATGATCTTTCTCCGGTGGAGAATGGTACCTGGGGAGAATAACAAACGAGAAAGGACCATTTCTAAGTATCATCTGTGATCCTGTAAAACCTCTCACTTTGCACCAGCATAGCTAGAGGCCACAATATTACAAAATGAATCCCAAAGTGGAGGCTAGAGAATTTAAATTCCAAGTAGTAAATAATTAAATGCAGAAGTTTAAAAAAAATCTAAAAGAACATCAACGCCCTTTGGGAAGGAAATCTGCCACATACCCAGCCAATCTATTCTAGTTCTTTCAGCCTTTTGCTGTTACCTGCATTTTCTGTTTTTATGTCTCTAGTAAAGATGTGGGCTGACCTTCTGGGCTGCAAGTGAGTTTCCTCAAATCCGTCGTCAGAAGCACTGTAGTTGCTCTCTAAAGGTTGTCCTGTGAAGATGGAATAATCAGAACCTGGAAGCAGCCACTTCCGTCTTGCCACATCAGCAGGGGATTTTACTGAAAGATATGCATCATGGTGGACTAAGCTGTTTGTAAACAAGAGAACAATGAAACAATTCAGAATCATGAAAGGCAAAATATTGATCAGCCCATGATTATTTAATTCAATGTTTTATCCACAAACTCCATTAAGATTTACCTTGAAACTTCTCCAATGAGGGCATAAATTAAAAGTCACCTTTGTTAATTCCGGAGCTGGCTGGGTTATGAAGATGAAGAATAATTGTCTAACGAGCCTACATTCTCTTATGTTTAGTAAAACAAAAGGCAATCTTAGATATCCTCAACAGATTAAATGGTGTAGGACTCTTTCAACTAGCTGGACAGTCTGGAGCCGGGAGCCACACGGTTTCAGAATAAGTACCAGACCTTTAAGGGAGTGAAGGAGTGTAAAGTAAAGGATTGTGAAGCTTTACAATTCCCTACCCATGAAAGACGAGGATGCTTCAATGAGTATATTCAAGTTTGGTATTGATAGATTAAGATCTGGGAAAATCACAGATATGGTAAAAAGGCATGAAAGGGAATTTTACCTAGAAGTTTGATGTAAAAAATGTTTTTGAAAACATAAGCTTTGACTTGAGCAGCTCTTTACCTGCTGTTCGATGTATGTAAACGACTATCTGCACCAGTCCGAACCTTTATGTAGTTTTTCTCATGGTCTACTTGTTTAATCTGAGCCTCGAGCTTTGAAACAACTCTGAAAAGAGAACAACCAATTTTATTACTGAAGTGCAGGTGGTTGAGGGAGATCTTACAAATCATGAGGGAATGGACAAGGTTTTTCCCACCCAGGGTAGAGAGTCTAAAACTAGAGAGCATGATTCAAGGCGAGAGGGAAAAGTTTAAAGTAGATCAAGGGGCAACACGAAACAAACTGCCAGAGAAAGTGATAAAAGTAGGTATAATTATGTTTAAAATACATTTAGACAGTTACATGGATTAGAAGTTTAGCAAATAGAGCTAGCTCAGGTTGGCAAATTGGTTGGCTTGAACAAGTTGGGAAGTAGCTTCACATGGATACAGCTGTGACTAAAATACAATGACTAATTAAATGTAGGTTATTTGTGAGCTCTACTTACCCTTAAAATGGTGTTCAATTAAAGGGATGGGACAAAACAGAGAATTACAGAAAATGGTATTTCAGAACTTGGAAAGCATTGACGGGGTTGGACAAAGTTATATTGGTTGATGAAAGAGAAAGTAAACGTAGCATATCCACCAGTGATTTTTTTTGAGGATACAACTAGTACAACAGATCAGGAAGGAAGAGTCCATTTGGCATATTTAGACTTTCAGAAAGTGTTTGTCTCCAACATAAGAAGTCTTGAAATTAAAGCATACTAGATTTGGAATAATAGAATCTTGATTAGTACGGGTGTCAAAGGTTATGGGAGAAGGAGAATGTAGTTGAGAGGGAAAAATAGATCAGCCACGATCGAATGGCGGAGCAGACACAATGGGTCAAGTGGTCTAATTTTGCTCCTGTGTCTTATAGTCTTAAACTGTGATTGTTTCACAGGAAACTTTATAGATTTGATAGAGGTATTCAAAATCTGATCATATTTAAATAAGTAAATCAACAGAAGCCGGTTCCATAAGCACAGAATTCAAAGATTTAAAGGATTCAAATTGAATGGTGAAATATCAAGAGATTTAACAAAAACATGTGTTATGGAGTGACGGTTATGATCGGGAATGTACAGCCTGAAAGGAGGTTGTATGTAGAATCAATTGTGGATTTCAAAACGGAATTAGATACTTTTTTGAAAATAAGAGTTATACGAATTCAAGGAACGATATTGGATTTCGCCATAAAGGGCAGGCAAAGACGGAATGGTCTCCAGCGATGCATTCTGATGTGGGTGATGGTCAGTTAATTAGACTGTTACAGATAACAACCCAGGAAGCAATGTTCATGCCTCTGCTGCATTACAGTATATGCAACTTGTAATTTGGAAAGAAAACATTGGCTCAACACAGCAATACGAAGTGTCAATGAATCCTGATCTTAGTCAAGTATTACATTTTTTAAACATCATTATTGTAAAGTATCAAAACTCACTTTTAAAATTACGTATAAAGTAGGATTTTGCCATGCTTCCATTGTGTGATTAAAAACAAAATATCATCATCTAACCTTTTCAGCTCAGAAATCTGAGAATTTGCATCATATAGTTTATCTTCAGTAGTGTTTAAAGTTTCCTGGGCAAAAAAGAAAATAAGAACAACTTATGTTATATTATATAACTTGTATTTGAATAGGAAAGGCTCCTAATGCTGGCAAATATTAGCAATAGATAGACGTAGGATTGACATGGGGAAGATGGGCCACGGGTCTATTCATATGCTGTATGATCCTTTCTATGATCCTAATATTACACTTTTTTAATTATGAACGGTTTCCAGAGTCAATAGGGCAAGAAGTGTTTCTATTGGTAGGATAAAAACTAGTTGACATAGAATCAAGATGAGTGGCATAAGAAACCAAACTGACAGGAGGACTTTTTGTTTAAAGTTACACGGGAAGTATTTGATGTCAGAAGCAGGTTCGATTATAGTGGTCAAAAGGGAGTTGCATAAGTAACTGAAAGAAAAAGCAAATAGGTTAATGGGGAGGGGTGAGGGGGGTGGGGGGGTCTAACTGGATTGCTTGTGTTGAGCTGCATGGATCAGATGTGACCAATGAATTCCTTCTTACATAATCATACATACTGAACCCAAACTCCAAAAGATAGTATGACATTACCTTGACACTTTCATGCTCTTTCCCCAATGACTCATATTCTGTAAGCAGCTGCAATGCAAAATATCCATTCTTCAATTCCAACCTTCAAACTAAATTCTTCTTCTACAAATTAAAGATTAAGTACTCTCCAAAAAAATCTATACACAAAAATAGTTCTGCATAAATAGTAGAATCTGTTGTTCTCACAAGTTTAATTAATTAATTAAAACAATTTGTAACTCACATCCTGCAATATTTTGTGTTCTTGTTTTCTTCTGGCATCTTTGTTATCAGAATGTCTGTAAGCTTTTTCAAAAGCTTCTTCTAGGTCTTTCAGCCTGCTGTTAAGTTTGTTGACCATGCTATCTTTCTCCTTGCTGTCTTTTCGCATTTCATCGAGGCGCTGTTGCAATGCCTTGGCCGCAGTACTAACTGCATCATAGCGTCCGGGCCAGTCAGCCTTATCAAAAGGACAAATGTCATTTCCAACAGTTAGTAAATAACATGAAAAATTTAAATAAAGAAACAACTGGCATTACTGGGGTTGGCACTTATTTTCCTCAAAAATCTTCTAACCTATGGTACTCCACTTAGGACTAAACATAGAAACATAGAAATTAGGTGCAGGAGTAGGCCATGCGGCCTACCAGCCTGCACCGCCATTCAATATGATCATGGCTGACCATCCAACTCAGTATCCCGTACCTGCCTTCTCTCCATACCCCCCGATCCCTCTAGCCACAAGGGCCACATCTAACTCCCTCTTAAATATAGCCAATGAACTGGCCTCAACTACCTTCTGTGGCAGAGAATTCTAGAGACAAGTAGCAGTTTTATCAAGAATTAATTGTAGTATTTGTTCCAAATGATAACAAATTCTATTTTCTTACTAAAAGAACTTTTACTCACCAATTGCATTTCCATTAAGGAGTTCTTGTTCTCAAGATCCTGAATTACCGTGGCAGCCTCAGTTAATGTTCTTTCTAGTTGTTCACATCTGAAAAATCCAAAGTAGCCATGAAAGTCTTGCAACAGTTTCAAAGTTATTGTCAATGCTCAGTCAATAATACCTGTAGGTAATGGGAATCAATTCTGCCAATATTCTTAAAAATAATTACATTCCTGATCAGCCTCCAGTGACCATTTTAAACTTAGACATGCAGATATCTGAAAATAATGATTTGCAATAACTTCTCAGTGGAATTATCCATTATCACATGGTATGTAAAATGGCCACTTCAATGAGAAGACAGTCAATGCCCAAGACATTTCAGGAGACAAGTACTGTACAACGTGATCATTTCAAATTTATAACAGAGTTTCCCACCATCTCACAGCACGAGTTGTCAGTATTTTTGCTCTCCAAGTTTAGCTTTAGTTAATTAACATTTATTGCTTCCAGTGGCTAATGACACTGTTCTGATGCATCTGGACTATCATGCTATTGAACAGATCAAAATACATTTCTACTCTTGTGTATGTTAGGTTTCTAATTACATTTCGATTATTTTAAGCAAATAGATTTTTTTAAATGTATAATAGAACTACACTAGAGCAAGTATATATTTTGGTTATATTTCAAAAAATGACATGCAAGAACAGCAGGTGATGTTAAAAAATATATATATTTTTTAATTTTGTGTTTATTTGAAACAAAAAAACCTTTTCGAAAGATTCTGGTTATGTTTCTCTGCTTCAAATATTGCTGAAGGTGAAGTTAAAGTGTCCAGTTTCTTCTTAAGGCTGTCGATTTCTGCCTCATAGTATGCTCTAATGTCGGCCACATGACGTGCATGCTTCTCACGCAAGTTTAGGCGAGCACTAGAAACAAGTTTTAAAAGAAATAACATGAATTTAAGTTTATGATCCAAAAAATAAATTGCATAAGCACACAATTTAGTCACATTAAACCCCTGAAATCTGTGAAGGCAAATTTGCAGTTCCCCAACTGACCTCTGCACTATCATGCTCAAGTCTGCCTTCAATGTTGACTGGAAACATATGGTAACCTTGTTTACTTATATAAGATAACTAAAACAGTTGGGACTATTGATAGATTCCAACCAATGTAAACCTAAGAGGTTTCTTAAACAATGAGGTATTTTCACAAAGTGTTCACTTACGTTGATAATGTGATGGGATCCTCAAGAGATGAAGCAGAAACATCATAGTCCAATGATCCATTTATATTCTTTTCACTCCTCAACTCAATGCAAGGCACAGATGATGGAGTCAACGTGGAACTGCTGTTGTCGCCTTGCCCTTGCAAGGTACTTGCATGCCGAGTTTGTTTCAAGCTTGTACAATGTTGGACATTGTACATTGGACCTTGGACAACAGTGGAAGACTGAGAAGCCAAATGGCAATTCCAGCTTTGAGAAAGTGCTGAGCTTTTCTGTACAGTACATTTGGAAGTATCGATCAATTCTGATTCTGGAGTAGTACATACATACAAATTTGATTTAGGATGGCAATAGCTTTGTGCGGTTACACTGACGAGAGAGTCTGGGCCAACTGAAGACAGTGTCTCACATTCAGAAACCACCAGCGGGGTACTACAACGATCATGTGGGGAAAATGTTGCAGTTGGCTTCATGTGAAGCTTTGGATCAAGTGTTAAAACCTTAGGAGGACAAGAAAAGATAACTGATCAACTTTTAACGTAAATCTTCATTCAAATGTGAAGATGAATTACAATTATAAACAAATGTCAACTGATCTTTCAAATAAGAACATACACAATATGAGAAGTCATGCAGTCCCTTATATGCCTGCTCAGCCATTGAATACGATGACAGCTGAACTTCCACCTCAGTATCTCTTCAACCCACACTTGTCCAACAACCTCCAAGTCCCTTAAAATCCAATCATGTCTGTGAAAATATAAATCATCTGTAGATTGCAGGAAATCTAAACTAAAAATATAGAATGCTGGAAACATCACTCTGTGAAATGAGAGACAGTTAACATGTCCGGTCCAAAGAAGGGGCTTTGACCTGAAACATTAACTCTTGTCTCTCCTTCCACAGATGCTGCCTGACCTGCTGAGTGCCTCTGACACTCTCCATCAATCTTCGGCTTGAATGCAGCAACACAACCTCCACAAACATCTTGTGTAACTTTCTCCCTAGATGCAGAAATTATTGCTAAACTCTGTCCTGGGTAGCTGACTGTGTGGCTATCTATTAATTCGCCGATTACATCACCGTGGTTGGCTGAATTACAGATGGGGATGGGTCAACATACACGGGAGTGAAAGAATACCTGGTTGAGTAGTGCCAAAACAACAACCTCTCACTGTCTCCATATCAGTCCAAGGTTTCACCACACCTAAACCCAACCACCTGTAACCTCTCTTGTATTAAGTATTCCCTACCTTTCTCATGACAAGCACCAATGGTTTTCCACAACCTTTCGAAAGCCCTGTGGTGATTAATGAACCACCAAAACACACACATTCCTTGCCATGAGAGTTTTCACTCATCCCAATTTAACTCAGATCAATCTCCGAGTGAGTTATTTTGCTTCTGAACCACTGTACATTGTATCTCCTCTGCTCCAGCACGTTCAGTAATTGCCTTCAGAAATTCAATTGCTAAACTTTCAGACCTTTCAAAGCTTTCAGACCTTTTAAAACTTTCAAAGGTACAAATACTTGTTTTTGAACTCTGCCTTAGCTTCCACAATTCAAACTTACAAAGGTTTCAGTACACCACGTTCTTCTAATTCCCAAAACTATTCATTAAAAATGTGAGATCTGCTGCTAAAATGTGTAAAAAGCTGTTGCCCAGCTGCCACCTCCCCTTTCCAGCTTTCTCCCCCTTAATCCATCGGTGAAGAAGGGCCCTTGCAGACATGTTGCCCATCCATTTCCTTCCACAGATGCTGCTGACCCAGAGTTCCTCCAACACTTTGGGTTTTGCTCAAGATTCCAGCATCTGCAGTCTCGTGTTTCCAAAATGTGCTTGCATTGAACAAAATTGTCATACCTGTGGAGGTGATTGAAGGCGTGGAGGTGAACAAGAATCCCAGGCAGACGGACTCGCTTTGTCTTTCTGCCTCATACAATATATCTCCTTCAGCGATGGGATCTCACACTGAGAGTCTGCTGGAAACTAAAAATAAATACTTTTGTTTTTCTCACTTTAGTGATATGGTCCCGCTTAATGCAAGTCTTGTAAATATTTTAAGGTAATTTAAAAAGCAACCCAATCCCAGAAACTATTCCCTTAGATTTTTTGTTCTAATAATTGGTAAGATAAGGGGATATCTTAATCTTGCCAGCAAGTATAAATGAAATTTGGAACCACACAGCAGAAAGTGGTGAACACAAGTTTATAAATTAGGAAACGGAAGTAGTTGCCAACTCATCACATGGTTCAGTGACAGAAGATGTGGCCAACACATTACAGGTGCTTAGAAACAAAGTCTGCAGAAGATAAAGACTGAAAACATTCTAACAACAAATGTTCCACCTAAACCTGCTGCTGCAGGTTGCAATGGTGCAACTGATGTTTGCATTGCAGAACTTTCAAGAGCCATGCAGCCACAGAGATGGCTGGAGCTGGTTGCTCATCAAGTGTCAAATTAAAATGTCTGGTTCACTTGGGAGTTGGAGCTCTCTCTCAACTATTCTGAAACCCACAGGCATGAAATTGCATTATGCATTATGCATTATGAATTGCAATTGCATTATGGAATCATATTCAGCCAATCGAGACTATCCTGGTTAATACAAAAATGTTGTAAGACAAAAATCTAATCTATTGTTATAGTTATTATTCAGACTGAAGAAGAGTCCCAACCGAAAACATCACCTATCCATGTTCTCCACAGATGCTGTAAATATCTGTTTACTCGCATGGTGGAGCCTCGTGGGTCAGAGGTGGAGCCTTGTGGCTTGATGAAGCCCGTTGCCATCGTTGCCTGGGCCTGTGGAGCCCGTGGCTGGGGCCTGGGTCGGCACCACGGAGGCGTCCAGAGAGGACCTGGCAGCGTTAGTGGAGAGGTCGGTGCAGCGGTCGATGATGGCGCCAACCGACGGACGAGGTGGACAAGTGGAAGTGAAAACGTCACTGCCGAGGGATGGAACAAAGGAGAACCCGGCGTGGGGGGACCTCCGTGAGGGAGGGGGGAACAATGGACAACCCAGTGTTGGGGGGGGAACTGCCGTGAAGGGGGGGGGGGGGGAGAACAAAAGAGGAACTGGCGTGGGTGGGGGGGAATTTGTAACTTTGTAAGCACCTTTTATGGGCGACTATTTGCAAACTTTGGGTGTGCAAGCAAAGAATTTCACTGTGACTCGTCACATGTGACAATAAAGTATTCAATTCAATTCCTTTTCCATCCAAGTACCTACCTTTTAAACATTGTAATGGTAACTTCTTGATCACCCTCTCCCTTAATCATACCTGCCTCTAAGAGAAAAATCCACCTTATTCAATCTTTCTACATAATGTTCCCCATCACTGATGATATTCTTGTACAAATATTGACCTCAAAGGCGACACAGTGGCGCAGCAGTAGAATTGCTGCCTTATAGCGCTTGCAGTGCGGGTTCGATCCAGACTATGGGTGCTGTCTGTACGGAGTTTCTACGTTCTCCCCGTGACTGCGTGAGTTTTACCCGATATCTTCAGTTTCCTTCCACACCCCAAAGACATAAAGGTTTGTAGGTTAACTTGGGTTTGTATATTTGGTATAAGTGTAAATTCTCCCCAGTGTGTGATGGCTTGTGCTAATGTGCGGGGATTGTTGGTCGGTGTGGACTCGGTGAGCTGAAGGGCCTGTTTCCATGCTGTATCTCTAAACTAAACTTGTTTTAAATAGTGCTCTGTATAAAACTGGTTTGGTGGGACTCAAAAGACACAGGGAACCAAAGCACTAATTTAAATATCTATCTTTGCAAATATTGAATACCAAATTCCCAAAACAATGCCAGTATGAAATTAGTCAGCCGACTTTACAACCATTGTGAAACTGACCCTGGAGTAATTTGCAGTAGAACATGGAACAGCAACTGGCCCAGACCCTTTGGCCCACAATGTTTGTGCCAAACATGATGCTAAGACCGATTCCTAGCTGCCTATACATAATCCATATCCCTCCACATCCATGCGCCTATCCAAAAGTCTCTTATATGCCACTTATGCATTTACCTCCACCACTACCCTTGGCAGCGCGTTCCAAGCACCCACCGCCCTCTTTATAAAGAAAACTTGCCCAGCTAATCTCCTTTAAACTGCCCCTCTCATCTTAAAGTTATGCCCTCTAGTATTTGATATTTCTATCCTGGGGAAAAAGGTTTTGGCTGTCTATACTATCTATACCTCTCAGTTTTATATATGTCTATCAGGTATGATGATAGGCTTGTTATTTCTCTGGTTAAATTCCCGCAATTTAAAATAAAAAACAAATCTAATGCAAAAGTTTGAAAAGCTACATCTGATGTTAAATACAGCCAGCAGGGTTGGATAAATACTTAAATAATTACATGCTGTTACACAAGACAACATCATGTTGGCAGAAGAATCGAGGTTGAATAAAACTTGCACCCAGCCAGTTTCAACGCTACAGTTGGTTAACCATGCTCATCCCCACTGCTATTTATCCATTAACATAACTGCAGACGAGGCCCTTCTTTTTCTATAAACCAGCATCTGCTGTTCCTTGTTTCCTCGGTGTCCCTCTGTTTTCCCACTTCACATGCATTGTAGTAAATTCATAGTTTTATGTCCAAGACGAAGAGACAAATTAAAGCTTGGAAGAAATGTTTCAGATTCTTAAATTATAAAAGAAAAATGACAAAATTATGCCTCAAGACATCATTTGAATACATTCAAGAATTTAGGATATTTGAGAAACAGCTGGAAATAAAACAGCTTCTTTGTGAAAATTAACAGTATGACTATTTTTTCACGCGTACACAGATTTCCTCAGTGATATCAGTGAAAGTAGGTTAGCTGCTTGGTGAAGCATTTCCTACATACGTGCAGTGTTTTGTCAGTTTTGGAGGGAGAGAATACATCAGAAAGATCCGTCTCCTTGTTCTTCGGTAAAGAATGGTAGAGTTCCCGCTCATCCATTTGCCAATAAGATAGCCCTAAAGTTAAAGTAAAATTCAGCCAACAAACATTTATGCATTAAATTCCTACAAAACTAATCTCACAATCTTGATATCAGAAACCTAATTATGAAATTACATGGATCTGACCCGCTCCATTCCTTTATTTTGAGATCAAAGAGTTGCAGCTAGTCATTCCCCATCTCCTGGAGCTGAAGCATCAGTGATGCTGACACTGTGGAGTAGGGTAATCCACATGACAAGAGCAAACTACTCAATCTCTGTTGGCTCATTCCACAACCCATTCATTAGAATGATAAGTGAACCAACATCAGTACCCAGTGCCAGCTTCCCACCACCTGCAGTGGCTGCCTCGCCAACAGTCTGTCTGTCCTTTCTTCTTTTTGTTTTTTTTGTATGTTAAAAGTATGTTTTAGTGTTCCTTGGTTTGTTTTATGTCGGGGGTGGGGATGGAGTTCGGGGAAACTTTTTTCAATCTCTTACCTCGAAGGAGATGCGATTTTTTCCCGTATCGTATCTCTGTCCACACTGCGGCCTAACACCATGGAGTTGGCGGCCTTTCCTGGAGACCACAGTTTATATGCAGCCACACTGCGGCACTTTAATATCGAGGAGCTTCCGATCCCTTTGCTGAAGTTCCAACCACAGGGCCTGTGGACTTCAACATCGTGAAGCTCGAGGTCTCTGGTAAGAAGAGGCCAACCCGGGAACTCCATGTTGCGGAGAGAATTTCAACCGCCCCGACACGGGAGTTTCGCCGACCCCGACGGGGGCTTCGGCCGTCAGCTGCGGGGGCTTTGATCACCCCGACTGCGGATGGTTTGACTGCCCCGACCATGGGAGAACAAGAGGAAGTAGATTGAACTTTATTGCCTTCCACCACAGTGAGGAATGTGGAATCCACTGTGGTGGATGTTTATGTGAACTATGTGGTTATGTGTCTTGTTGCTTTTCACTTCGTATGGCTGTATGGTAACTCAAATTTCACTGTACCTTAATTGGTACATGTGACAATAAACTGACCTTGAAACCTCCTTCTTCTTTAAATACCCTAATGATCGAGCGTCCATAACCCTCTGGAGTAGAGAATTCCAGAGATTCACCATCCACTACACGAAGCACACATGCACCTTTCTACGGACCACCCCACCCACAATCATGTAACTACTGAGAGTCTCCCACTGATGGAAATATCACTGCCCCTACTCCATCACATTCCTTCACAATGTTATATATTTCAATTCAATCATCTTTTAATCCCAGGGCCGCCAACTCTCACGCATTTGGCCAAATTCTCACGCTGATCACAAATTTCTCACGCTCTGTCGTGAGAATTTCTGTGATCAACGTAAATTTCAAAACACACATCAAGTGGATGGGCCGCGGGTGCTGGAGAGCCGGGGCTGAGGGAGGGATGGAAGCAGAAGCAGCGGCGGGGACAGATGCGGACGGGGAGCCGGGCCTGGCGAGTGTTTGCCGGGCTGACGAGTCGCTCGCTGCAGCTCCGGCCATGGAGCAGCCTCAGTGCAAGCCTCAGGGCCATTGGAAGCGTTGCGCCGCTGCTGTGAGAGTCTCTGTGCCGAATTCGCCCAGGTGATCGGCATGGATCAGGCTGCGGGTCGGTGCATCCTGGAGGACAACCAGTGGCTGCTGGAAGTAAGTACCAAACACTGGGTAGAAACAGTGGAAGATAGTGGCCTTCAAATGTGGGTGGTTGGATAAAGCATCCTGCTTGCCTGCTAGATTTACACTTACTCTAACTGCAGGAAAAATGTTCCCGATGTTGTGGGAGTTCAGAACCAGGGGTCACAGTTTAAGAATAAAGGGTAGGCCAGTAAGGACTGAGATGAGGACAAACCTTCTTCATGCAGACAGTTGTGAATCTGTGGAATTCTCTGCCACAGAAGGCAGTGGAGGCCAATTCACTGGCTGTTTTCAAGAGAGTGTTACATTTTAGCCCTTGGGGCTAGCAAAATCAAGGGATATGGGGAAAAAACAGGAAAGGGGTACTGATTTTAGATGAACAACCATGATCATATTGAATGGCAGTGCTGGCTCGAAGGGCCGAATGGCCTATTCCTGCACCTATTTTCTATGTTTCTATGCTTGAGTATATGGCAATAAAACTCGACCACTTGATTTTGAAGCATTCATGCATGGTGGAGGTATAATGTAGTCATAGAGTGATACAGTGTGAAAACAGGCCCTTCGGCGCAACTTGCCCAAACCCGCCAACATGTCCCAGCGACACTACCAGCTTTTGGTCCATATCGCTCCAAACCTGTCCTATCCATGTACCAGTCTAACTGTTTCTTAAATGTCGGGATAGTCCCTGCCTCAACTACCTCCTCTGGCAGCTTGTTCCATACACCCACCACTCTTTCTGTGGAAAAAAATTACCCCTTAAATAGTTTCCTCTCAAAAATACTTCAAACAAAAAACATTGAAATCATACTTCGACAATGCTCTAAAACAGGATTTTAATACATCAAATTTCAAAACGTCCCTACCACCTTACCCCCCACTCGGTTGCTCCACTCTCTCGCCGGGTACCCCCAAGGCCAGTGATCACTCAGCCTCCAACTTTCAAAAACACTCCGTGGCCTCTGGTTCAGACAGAGAGCACAGCCAGATGTGAGCGGGGATCTGAGGCCAGTTGGCCATAATGTCTGGATCCCAATGCTCAGCGCTTCGTGTTTTGGAGTTGGCTAATGTTATTGATTTGTAATTAGCCTGATTTGTAATTAGTTGACAAAACCTTAATTTATTAATCCGGAATATCCAGGGGGATGGGATAAGTGTAATATTAAAATGACATTCAAGGTGTCAGGCTGTCTGACACAACATACAGCCCTGATAACCCATTATTTCCTTCAGTTAAATATTGGGAAGGTAGCACTACTGTCATTTGCCACTCAACTATGATGTTTGTTTACCTCACTGACTATTTCTAACCCCCCCTCCCCCTCCCACCAAATTCCTTTGACAGAAATGTCCCCAATCTCATTGTTTTATTAATTGAACACGTAGATGAACATCCTCAAGGAGTGTAATCAGATGGAAACTGATTCAGATGTAATGTTTAAGACCTTGTTCAAAGAAAGGGCATATTTTAAAGGATTGACAGAGATACTTGCTGGGGAATGTGTGAGGAGGTTATTATTTGTCTTTAGTTTTAGCTTGAACCATGACATCTGAAGATTCAAAGTTTAATATAGTAATTGTGCTGATACTGACTCCAACCAACCACGTAATGAATATCATCCAGGTTATATTTTTCTGAAGCCATTTAAACTTCACTTGGATTTCAATCACTTCAATGTAAAAGTAATTGGGAATGGAGAGCAATGGAACAAAAATTTGCCCTCGGTACATATTAACTGTAATATAATAATGTATGCATGTTGGCAGATGCAATCAAAACAAAGATTTTTTTATCATTGTTGTGTTATGAATACCACAGAAAATATTATGTACTCTCAAGATCACATTTAATAGAATAATATTGCTTAAATATACAGTTATTGGACGTTGCATTTCGGAAAAGTCCCAGCTGAGAGGAAGACAGCAAAATACTGAAAATATTGGGGGTGATAAAGACTTCAGGACAGTTTGTTAGGAAAATGAAGGACAATGTAACAGTATATTTCTATGTTTCTAATACTTATACAGCTGAGTATAATTTTATGGATGAGAAATTGTGTTCAACCAATTGATGACTTCTTTGATAAAGTATCTAGCATGTTAGATAACAAGGAAGCCAATGGGTGTAGCAAAAAGTGCCCCATAAAAAATTACCGCATTAGATAAGCACCTGTGGACTTGAACGTAATAGGTTAAGTCCAGGGGTCAGATATGGGGCTTTATGTGTGGGCCAGATATATTGTCAGTGCAGAGGGGCTAGGAGCAAGGCCAAGCGTGCCAAGAGTCAAGGTCTGGAATAGTACTAGGTTTGCAGTCAAAGCTGGGACAATGGGAGTGTTCAGCACTGGGAACCTAAGCAGGTAAGCAGCTGTGATCAGGGTAGAATAGGGGGCCAGGTGTAAGGCTGGACTCAGGGTCAGGAATGAGAGAAGGTATGCAACTGGAGCCAGGGTCAGGAGTAGTACCAGGTGTGCAGTGAAACCCAGGTTGGTCAACATGGGCCAAGTGCTTGATTATAATCTGATTGAATTCATACATGAATACACTAAGATCACTCATGTGCTGCACCTGTTGATCAGAGCCTGCCTCTACTGTGGAATGTAATTTAGCCTACCCTTATTCATAGCTAATCCAATTTAAAGCATAAATATTGCATTCAAGTGTAACTTAAAAGACTTGCTACGATACGCACCCGATTGCACAATTTCAAGCTGAAAAATGCAACAGCTCCGTACCAAGCTCCCCCCCCCCCCCCACCTCGGTCGCTACACTCCCTCAGGCTTGGTCTCTCGCAATTTCTCACTCCCAACTCTCACCCAAGGCTGGCAGCCCTGTAATGCAACTTGAAAGAATTTAAATTTAATGTATTTAGTTGCTCATGATAGAACAACCTCCACAGTTAGATTCAGCTCTTTGGGCTAAAGGAATCAAGAGATATGCTGAAAAAGCTGGTACCGATTTTAGATGATCAGCCATGATCATATTGGAGAGCGGAGCTGGCTCAAAGGGCCGAATGGCCGACTCCTGCACCTATCTTTCTATGTTTCTACCACAGGAATTAACTAAGTTAATTTCTTTTGGATTGCCTCCAATGCCAGTATATCCTTTCTTTAATAGGGTACAGTACTCCAGGCATGGACACCCTGTACAATTGTTACATCACTACCCTACTTATCAATTCTATTGCAACAAAGGTCAATGTGCCATTTGCCTTGCTAAAGACTTATTGCACCTGTCATCTTTTCTATTTAGATAATAACCTGGTTTTTGATTCCTCCCATTGAAGTGCATAACCTCTCACTTTCCCACACTAAACTACATTTGCCAAGTTTTTATACAACTCTCTATATTCTGTTGCAGAATGCAACTTGATAATTGGACAGTGGTAGATATTTCATAAGCAATCTTGGCTTGATTGATAGGGTAGTGTTCAGGTAGAATTAAATGAAGGGTCCCGACCTAATGTCATCTCTCCATGTTCTCCAGAGATGCTGCCTGACCCACTGAGTTATTCCAGCACTTTGTGTCTATAAATGCAATGAGTATACACGGAGGCCAGCACCACGTGTTTGGATGATGGTGCTGAGCAGAAGCATGTCAATGAGAGAAATAGAAGTGAGCCATGAATAATGAGAGGTAAATGTATTCAAGGTTTTAAAAAAAAGATATTCCAAATAAAATCCAAGATTATACCAATGTCGTAGTCATGCAGAGTTCTAAAAACGTCTGAAATTGAAACAGCAGTCAGGTACCTCACCAAGTATTCTAAGCAGTCAGAAAACTGGAACAAAGTTCATGTTATGACACCCAATTATTCCTCAGATAAATACTTTAGTCTTTAGACAGGTTTCGAGTGATATGGACCAAACGTGGGCAGGTGGGACTAGTGTAGCTGGGACTTGGTTGGCTGGTTGGGGCAAGTTGGACCGAAGGGCCTGTTTCCACACTGTATCACTATGACTTTTGTCCCCAATCATCCAGCTGCATATAAAAATACTACAAAAATCTCTATACGATTCACTGGAATCCAATGTAGAAAGGTACATACACTCTTATACAAAATTAACCAAGTTACAAACTCAAATAATCAAAGCAGCTCATCTACCTGAAACACTGGATACCAATGAATTTGGACTGCTTGAAGGTCTGCTGAGGTAGAAGGAGCAGTTGGGAGAAGAATCTGCAGTGGTCACATGAACCTGGAAATTGGAGAAAAATAAGTTATTGTAAAGCTACATTGAATAAAACATTCACAAAATCATGTTAAAGTTCCTAAATAGTATTCTTCATCATGTTTTTCCCTTTGGACACTAAATTGCAATTATCATCCATGGAAAAAATGGCTAAAAAGTGTTGTATTCATGAACTACTACAATCAGTCTTTGAGATGATGTTAATGTCAGGTAAACTGAAGAAGGGTCCCGACCCGAAATGTTGCCCATTTCCTTCGCTCCATAGATGCTGCCTCACCCGCTGAGTTTCTTCAGCATTTTTGTCTACCTTCAATTTTCCAACATCTGCAGTTCCTTCTTAAACGTGTCAGGTAAGCAAGTTTTAAAATTAAACTATATAATCTGCACAATAAAGGTAATTTTAAAGAAACAAACTCACTTCTTTTGATAAGGAGCCAATCATTAATGGAGATGAGATGTTAAACACAAGCCTCTCAGTTTTGCATCTACCTGAAGCTGACGATTTATTGACGCCAAAACGAGCTGGTAAACTGTTTAATACTACAGAGGAATAACTTTGGCAAATGGACTCTGTGTCAACGATCTACTTGCCATAATAACTATGTTTATTCCAGGTCCCGTCAATAAACAGTAATTTCAGAAAGTCTTCAATACATAGGGGTACATTTTTGCAAGCTATGTTTGTAAAAGCTCACTTTAAGGCTCTTCATAAAGGCAGGATATTTTCCTAGTGCAAAGGCCTAAAATGGAATTAATTTATGGGTTTTCTGTTTCGACATTGGTGAGTCTAGGTTGATCAGCTCATGTTTGAAGCTGAGAAAAGTCAATGAAAGAGATAAGACTTCTTCACCAGGGTGATGTTTATTATGATTGTCAGTTGGAAGCTGCCAAATATTAAAACAGCATGAAATTACAAAGGCATTATCTTTCAATATATAAATAATTAATAACAATGGTAGATTTTATGAATCCCTGGAGAAAACTTTAACTAAATACTTTAACTGTTGAGAACACTTACATCTGGTGCCGTTTCAGTCTCCTGTAGCAGGCCAGCTCCTTGTGGCTGTACCATATCTGATGTTATTCCCGCTCCAGATTTTGATTTACATTTTTTCTCTTTAACCTTTTGTGCCCAAGATGTCAAACTATTGAAAAAAAAAAAAAAACATTCAATGCGGTCACAAACACTGCATCAAGCTACGTTATGGCCCTCATAACCCTGGCTGGGTGTTCCCACTGCACAATACAGGCAACCTCCTGCATGACAGAGTCCCAACTACATGCGCCGCGTCACAATGTTCTGTAATGCAAAGCCACGTCACCTGTGTGTGCATCAAGACATACGATTTGAAAATACATTTATGTTGTCTTATTTACTCCTCCCCCCCCCCGCCCCCGCAATAGATTCTGAGAAAACTCATTTTATTCCGCATTCCAAATGTTAGTCTTTTTCTTCTCCTGATTTCAAAATTCTATAAGGCCGAATTTCTATAACCCAAACAGCCATACTATGGGAAAGCTGCTAAATTGGATTCTGCCCTGCAATTACATATAGAAACAGAAAGAATCCCTGCAGAGAATAGGAGAATTTGTGGCCCTCCCCTGTGACGCCGCGCCCCCACCCCTCAATCTCTACCCCCACTCCCTCTCTACCCCCCTCCCTCTCCACCCCCCCTCTAGCCGCGTCTGCGCAGTTGGGGGTTATGCGCGAGTGGATAGGGTGGGGGATGGTGGAAAAGGAGTTAATGAATGATTAATATAATATCATGGGGTGGGGTGTTAGTGTGCGTGTGACGCCGAAGGCCGCCCCCCCCCCGCAACCGCACGTTGAGGGGACGGGACCCAACGGGTCCCCCTTGGGCTAGTAATATTCTACATGCAGCCTCACCAACGTCTCATACAACTGCAACATGACCTTCCAACTTCTATACTCACTACTCTGACTGGTGAAGGCCTTTTTGAGCCTTTATTCTGGATTCTCTATTACTGCTACATTACTCTTACTTCACTCTTACAGGAAGGAAGCCAAGCTGAACCTACACAAATAAATAGACTGTATTTTTCAGCAAGACATTACTCCAATCACAATCATAAAGATAAGTTCCCAGGTGGGAATTACACAATCCTCGAACCTCTGCAGCTTTCAGTTTGACTGATAGCAATTACTTGATATTTGAACAACCAACAATCAACTCGTGATTCCTGTGTTCTACATTTGAATCACATCATACGGACACTTCACAAAAGCTACATTCTATAAGCCTTTGTGTTTTACTAGCAGGAAGTAGAACCATCTTCGCAAAGGCTTAACCAACAAAGAAGTATTACACATTCCAAAAGCACAACACTGCAAAACTAGAATTAATAAAACTAATCTATCCAATTTATATGAACACAAAAATATTTAATACTCATTCCCCAATGTGACACATTGTTTTCTAAAGATTAGACCTTACTGCAGAATACATCAATTTTACATGAATCGTGAACTTTCCCAACATTAGCGCTTGTATTTTTGCAACACTTTGGTACATACCCACTGATGTTCTTCTGCTCACCAAGACGACTTTCTGTCACAGTTTTAATTTCAAAATCAGATTTATTGCTATTTGCTTCCTGGTTGATCTTCAAGTGGTGAATTGGATTGCTTAAAACGTCGAATGTGAAAGAAGGTTTATCTCCTGTGGCAAAAAAGAATGATTCTTGAACATTTTCTTTCAGGTGAGGAAGTCTGGATAGATTATGCTGGAATTGAATTGAATCTTTTTCCTTTGTTGCCTGCAAACTGTTTGCAGTATTCAGCCTTGCCTCATTTACTGTACAAAGGCTCGGATAAATATGTTGTCCATGTGCTAAAAATGTCTCATTGGCACACTTCAATTTTGTGTCATTGTCATTACATTGGCTGGTAGCTATCATTTGTTCTTCCATCGCACTGTAGTCAGAATGTACATCAGATTCCAACTCCTTAACATGGTGGCCATTGGCAATACCAGATCCAGTGAAGTCACCCAAGTGCTTTGAAGGGGATGGTAACTTGGCTGTGCAATGTTTGAGGCCATTTTCGTTTTGTAATTGAATTAGTGCTTTGATTTCATCTTGGATAAGCTAGAAGTGACAGGTTGTAAATACAATTTACACACAAAACTGATAATATAGCAGTTTTTGCACAAATCTTCTCAGATATGTTATCATGCTTATTTATAACATAATCTTTACAATAGCATAATTTAGAGGGTCAGGGTAAGTTGACCATGTAATAACACTCATTGTGCATTACATACCTTAATACTTCCAGCACATTTCAGTATATTTTTTTAAATGCATATTTTCAATTAATGGCTATTTAGGGAAAGGCTAACCCTTGAACCTTGCCTCTCAACCAGCACTCACTGACCCCACCAACTCAACTAAATACCAATAGGAAAAATAATGGGACCCAGCAGTGGTGTTTTAACATATGCTCCCGAGGTAAACTGGCCTGCTATGTCCTCACCACAAGAAGCAGGACAATCCAATGTGGCCAAGAGTCTATCCCATTGAAACCAAAACCCTTATCAGATAGATTCAGCATATATGTTTTTTCCTGGTATGTTGACCTTGAACTAGGCTTCATAGCACCAAAACATAAATCTGCCATTTACAGCTGGAATCAGGAACTTTCTTCACTTAGGTGGTAAAGAGACTGTGAAGGGTGTCACTAAGTACATTACAGATAGAAATGGGTAGATTTTCACACATTAAGAGAATGGATGGCTTTGACGCATGTGAACAAGAGAATGTCAGATCTGGCAAGAGGAGCTGATGCTTATTCCTGCCTCCACTTGTGGTATTTGTCATTTCAATCAGTGATGTTTCTGCTTTAGGTCTTGTGTTTGATGGGATCCTTGATGGTGATTGCATAGGATTCAGTTTCATTCTAGTGGACATAGACCACAGTAAGAGCATGACAACATTTAAACATGAACAGATAAGTAGCAGGTATCTTTCAGTTGGAAAATCTTTTTTGTAACTGATCATGGACCATGTAAAAGCAAGAGCAAGATAGAGAGTGGCAGTAGAAAATAATGACATCTTGGAATTCAATAAGACAATAGGGAGCAGCACGAGGGAGTTATTGTTGAACTGGTCCATCACTCCCCATGGTCCATCACCGAATCTTCCTCTCTTGAGATGGAGGTGAAGAATGGACATTCGTTTCAAGCCTATCTTGACTGTACTTCCTCACACACTGCACAATTAAGGACTCCATTCCATTCTCCCAGTTCCTGGTATTTGCTCTGATGATGAGATTTTCTGCATGTATTTCTGATCTCCTTACTCCTGAACTATGGTTTTGACAAAAATGATTTTTTCACTTTAATGAGCTTAACACAGCCATCAAAAATGCAATAATGTTGATTTTACTCACTTGGATCTGACATTGGTACTGGTCCTGCTGGGACAATATCTGGTCTTGGTATTGCTTCTCCACTAGTTTAAAGAGCTGGAACCATCTTGCCTAACAATTAACACAAAAGTACATGTTATCTGCCCCAGTAATTATCCAACTATGTGCAATAATTAAACTCGGCAATACATTTTCTTTGACAGAACTGCCAACAACTTACAATAAGGTAAATGATGTACATTGGGACTAACTGAAAGCCTTGGAGTTAGGAGATTGTAAGTTCAAAGCTCAATAGGCCCTGAATCCATATTCAGGTGGACATGTAGACATAAAAATGAATCAATGATTTCAAGGAATAGGAAAAGTTGGCTAAATTCTTGGCCAACGGTTTCAACTGATATCAAACTTTGTGAAAAGGTTCTTTGTTGGTTGCTATTGGGTGGAAGTTTGCAAACTGGCTGCCACAACCACCAGCATAACAAATTGTCCCAAAACATGAAAGTCAAAAAGGAAGATACATGTTTTCTTCCTTTTATACTGTAACTAAGCGTCAGTAAATACTTTCATCGTGTGCGGACATTAAAGTAACTCTAAAATTTAAAATAAAAAAGTGCTTGTCCTCTCTTTATTTACCTCCTCCAAGGCCAAGAAGGGAAGTAAAAAAATTACAGGAACCAATTTCAGGTTTGACTTTTAAATGTCTCTAGGGGTTAACAAAATAATTCTTTAGAGTTATAACATTTAAATACAGCAACAACAAAAATCTTTGGATGATCTATACATGATCCATAATATTAAAAAAAAAATCAAGATCACAAATCAATGCAGATAAGTAAGATCTTGGTTCGTCTGACTTTACAAACATACCTAGTGGTACATGAATTAATGGTGTAAAATTATTTAATTTCCAGAATGACAGACAACCAACCTCGCACTTCTTCAGGATCTCAGGATCTGCCCGACTTGTGTTTTGAATCTCTTGCATTAAACGATCCAAGGTTTGAAGAGCACTTGGATTAATTAATGGTAATTTTTTCTTCAAGTGTTCATGAAAATCATACCTAATTGTAGAGTGCAAAAATGATCAGAAATACAAACAATAATATTTACCCAGCTAAGAACTGACTAACACTTTGGAATCAACATAGGCACAAGGTTACCAACACCAGTATTTTGATATTAATGCATTCACAGGGAGTTAGGTTGCAGTATATATTTTAATACTGCCATAAAACATGGACCTAAGCATGCCCTTTCTTTCCCTCCCCCACCTGCCCCAACAACTCAATCCACACTGCATGCTGCCTCAAGAAAGTCAACATAATCAAGAGCCACTTACACCCTTTTTCCCTCTTCTCCCCTCTCCTATCAGGCAGAAATACAAAAGCTTGAAAGCACGTGTTGTTGGATTCAGGTACAGCTTCTTCCTCACTATTACCAGACTAATGAACATATGGATCTCTTATAAAATAAGAGTGTAGTCCCAATCTCTCAAATGATCTTGTTGCTGGCCTTGTATATATATTTTTTCGTAGTTGTAACGCTATATTCTGCACTCTGGTTATTTTACTCTTTACACAACATATTATATCTGTGTATGGCTTGATTGTACTCGTGTATAGTATGATTTCAGTGGCTAGACAAACCTTTTCACTGCATCTCAGTACACATGACAATAATAAACAAATACCAAAAGCTTTTCCATTTTCAATTTTTTTGCCAAAACTGTGTAAACCTTCATTCAAAGATTTGTATTTATTTTCTAGAACTATACAAATAAATTCACTTTCCATTCACTGTGGAAGTCCTTCCCTGGTTTACCATTCAACGCTGACAGGTGTGGTGGAATCTGTTGTCGTAGTAGAAGTCACAAAGGAATTGGATAACTATTTCATAGAGAAACGTTTCAAAGCACCGGTGAAATGGCCAGGGGTAGAACTAGGGAGAGTAGCTCATATAGAAAGCCAACATGGATATTAGGTGAAAATAGACACAAGATGCTGGAGTAACAGCGGGACAAGCAACAAGGAGGAATTCCTTCAATCCAGAGATGCTGCCTTTCCCACCGAGTTACTCTAGTATTTTGTATCTATCTTTGGTGTAAGCCAGCAGCTGCAGTTCCTTCCTATACATGGATATTAGGTGCCCACTGACCTGTTTTAGTGCTGTAACCATTCTGCCAATTCATGGAGTAGTGCATCTGGTTTTCAGTAGAAACGTTAAAATGTAACTCTAACACCCTTTCCTAATGTGCCTTAATTGATAAAAGCTCCACGTGTCTGCTTCATTTCTCAGAACCAACTCCTGGTATCTACTGTGTGGGAAAGAACTGCAGATGCTGGTTTAAATCGAAGAAGGGTCTCGACCCGAAATGTCTATCCTGGTATCTAGTACTGATCCTGGAGAACTCCACTGTACTGTTTATTTTACTCCAGTTGCTTCAAGTGTCTTGAATAAGCGGGTTTAACCAAGTCTCGAAGCTTGCCCTTTAAGGATTAAAAAATATCAACTCCCAAAGGCGGACGTTAAAACCCCTCTTCATTATATTAATTGTTAAATTTAAAATCGGGACCTTTTTTGTTAACTAAAGTGTTAAAACGAGAAAAGCCAAAAGCTAAGTAGGTCTGAAGAAGGGTCTCGACCCGAGACGTCACCCACTCCTTCTCTCCAGAGATGCTGCCTGTCCCGCTGAGTTACTCCAGCATCTTGTGTCTTATCTTCGGTTTAAACCAGCTTCTGCAGTTCCTTCCGACACTGCTAAGTACATGACTTCCGGCTAAAGACTCCCTATATTCAATACATACTGGCGATCATCTCCGCGAACGAAATGGCCTCTGCCCGTTCTCAACCCGACTTGTCTATCACACTTGCAACGGAGATTGGCTCAATGAATACATTTATTCGGGAAACCCACCGTGGGTGGTCTGGCTAATCTACTATACATGTTGAATGACATGACGTGCTGGAGTAACACAGCGGGTCAGGCAGCATCATTTTTGGGCAGCATCTCCTGACATCATGGATATGCGATCTTTCGGGTCAGGACACTTTTTCAGACCCGAAACTTCCCCTATCACAATAATACTTTATTAGCCATGTAGGTTTTGCAACATACGAGGAATTTCATTTGCCATGTCTGTCAGTCATACAAATAGAAAGCAACAGAACACACACAAACATTTTAACATAAACATCCACCAGTTAATCCTCCACATTCCTCACTGTGATGGAAGGCGATAACAAGTTTAATCTCTAGAGATGCTACTTGACCCGCTGAGTTACTCCAGCACCGTGTGTGTGTCTGCAGTTCCTTGTGTTCACGGTGTAGATTAGACACGTTAAGAAATGATTAGATCCATGAGCACTCTCCCTCCATACCCGTGTGCCGCAGATGTCACCGAGCACCGTGGGGCCGCCACCTTCCCCTCAGCATCTTGGCGAGTTGCATCTTTTGCGGTGCCGTTGGCCACTTCCCTGACAGTTGGCTCCGAGTCGTCCATGGTCCCGAGTCACCTGCTGCAGAGGCTGCCCCGACCAGCCATGGATGAAGAGGCAGAGATAGAGTGGTGGCCGGTGTGAGGGCGGCTGCTCCAGCGGCTGCCGGCGGTACCGGTATCCGCGGGCCGAGGCCTGCGGCCTGCTCCGGCCGAGCTGGAGGCGCAAGGACTCTGCGTGTGGACGCTGCCGTCATGGGCCGGGCGTCTCTCAGTGAGGGAGGCGGTGGGCAGGCGGGCGCGGTACTGCCCCCACAGGCCGGGCGCGGTACTGCCCCCACAGGCCGGGCGCGGTACTGCCCCCCCCCACCACAGGCCGGGCGCGGTACTGCCCCCACAGGCCGGGCGCGGTACTGCCCCCCCCCCAACCACAGGCCGGGTGCGGTACTACCCTCCACAGGCCTGGCGCGGAGATGCGCGCATGCGCCGGGCTTGGACCGGCACTGACCACCCGGCCCCATCACTGCAGAAGCGCCGCTGCGCTGGACATTGGGCTCTGGACTGGACTCTGGACACAGCCTCACTCACCCCCGCTGTCGGTTCCACATTGCATGGTAACTTCGCCGTCTCTGTGTCTTACCCCACACTATGGAGGTAATGTGACTGCAAGAGCTGCAATCCCCGTCCCACGACCAGCCTGGTCCCCATTTACAGGCCGTGTAAATACAGGCCGGGGGGGGGGGGTGAGTTCTGGACAGGCTGCCACTGGGTTTCCTGCAGTGAAGAAGTCTGAGGTTAGTGAATGGATGAGTGAATAGTCAAGTCTATTTCTAAGGAAACAGGAATCTAAAACTTGAAGGCATAGTTGTGTGTGTGAATGAACTGCAGGTGCTGGTTTACCCCGAAGATAGACACGAAGTGCTGGAGTAACTCAACGGGACAGGCAGCATATCTGGAGAGAAGGAACGGGTGACTTTTCGGGTCGAGACCCTTCTTCTGACTGTTTTAATTGGCAAATAGATAATTGGGCGTGCGACACCACTGATGTCCCGGGCTGGGACGATTGTCCCCTGATATTCACCACCACCTCCCCATGTACGAGGTGCAACTATGTCCATTGGAGGGCCATCTCCTGGATGCCCATTGAGATCAATTATACCGGGGCTCCTTGATTCCCAATCCCCGACCTCTACCTCCGTTACATCGACGACTGCTTTGGTGTCACAACTAACTGACTGACTTCATCCATTTCACCACCAACTTCCATCCGGCACTCAAATACACTTGGACCATTTCCGACGCTTCCCTACCATTCCTTGACCTCACCATCTCTATTGCAGGTGATACACTCCTGACCAACATCCACTACAAACCAACTGACTCCCGCAGCTACCTGGACTACTCTTCCTCCCACCCTGCTTCCTGTAAGGACTCCATCCCCTATTCCCAATTCCTCCGTCAACGCCGCATCTGCTCCCAGGATGAGGTGTTCCACACCAGGTCATCACAAATGTCCTCATTCTTCAGAGAACGTGGATTCCCCTCCCCCACTATAGATGAGGCTCGCACCAGGGTCTCCTCCATACTCCACAACACTGCCCTCTCTCCCCATTCCCCCACTCGCAACAAGGGCAGAGTCCCCCTGGTTCTCACCTTTCACCCCACCAGCCGGCACATACAACACATAGTCCTCCGCCAGTTTCGCCACCTCCAACGTGACCCCTCCACTCGCCACATCTTCCCATCTCCCCCCGTCTGCCTTCCGCAAAGACCGCTCGCTCCGCAACTTCCTTGTCAATTCTTCCCTTCCCTCCCGCTCCACCCCTTCCCCGGGCAATTTCCCTTGCAACCGCAAGAGATGCTACACTTGTCCCTTTACTTCCCCCCTCCACTCCTTTCAAGGGCCCAAGCAGTCCTTCCAGGCCTGACAGAGTTCACCTGCACCTCCTCCAACCTTATCTATTGCATCTAGATGCCAGCTGATCTATATCGGTGAGACCAAGGGGAGGCTTGGTGATCGTTTCGCCGAACACCTCCGCTCGGTCCGCAATAACTTTTTTATTTCAAAATAGACTTTATTCAAGTAATAAATATTTACAATACATCAACCGTGCGAAAAATCCATCCGACATTTTCGGAGGCTATACAAATTCTTCCATGCAGTCTATATACATTTTTCAAATTTTACTAATTAATCCCCCACCCGTGCCACTCATGTGGCCCCGGTCCGCAATAACCAACCCGACCTCCCGGAGGCTCAGCACTTCAACTCCCCCTCCCATTCCGTATCCGACCTCTTGGTCCTGGGCCTCCTCCACGGCCAGAGTGAGCAACACCGCAAATTGAAGGAACAGCACCTCATATTCCGCATCCTCTTGGCATGAACATTGAATTCTCTCAATTCTGTTGACACTTGCTGTCTCCTCCCCTTCCTACCTCTCTCTCAGCCCACGGGCTCCTCCTCCTCCTTTTTCCTTTCTTTCCCCCGCCTCCTCCCACCCCCCATCAGTCTGAAGAAGGGTTTCGGCCCGAAACGTTACCTATCTCCTTCGCTCCATAGATGCTGCTGCACCCGCTGAGTTTCTCCAGCATTTTGTGTACCCTCCATCTTAATATTCATTGGCCCAATAGATCAAAATTCCATTGTAATCTCAGGTAACCTTTTTCACCGGCCAGCATACCACGTTTTGGTGGGATCTCTTAAGTTTACTCATCGTCTCACCTATATACACATCCAAGTCATTAATATAAATAACAAACGTTAAATAATACAAACTTGTGTTTTTCAGAATACTGCCTAAGACTAAGCTTCACACCCGATGATTTCCTCCATTCTGTCCAGTTTCTTGCCGTTGTTGCGAAGAGCACCAATGCAACGATGGAACTCAGCAAAGGAATTTCTTGATATCAAGCCTACTACTTTGTTGTATTTGATTGCCGAGAAAAAGGGCTTTGTGGACCTGCCTGCTGTGGTTGAAGATGATTTAGATGAACAGTTTGTCCGAGGACATGGCCCAGGAGGTCAGGCAACCAACAAGACCAATAACTGTGTTGTGCTCAAGCACGTTCCCTCTGGAATTGTAGTGAAGGTAACTCTCTAGAACGTTTACATGCTCACATTGTAACTCATAATCAAGTACCACGATACTTATTTTCACTTAAATATTTCTAAGTAGTAAACAGTCTCCTTTAGATAATGTCCCTTTTTCATTTTCTCCAGTGCCATCAAACCAGGTCGGTGGATCAGAACAGAAAAATTGCCAGATCAATTTTGCAAGAAAAACTAGATGTCTATTATAAAGGAATAAACAGTGAAGTTGTGAAGGAAAGAAAAGAACAACAGTGGAAAAAACAAGAGAAAAAAAGGAAAGCAAAAGATAATTTGGAAAGAAAAAAACAATTTAAAGACCTTTTAAAAGAATCTCCAGATGCCACTTAGCTAGAGCATCTTAATAAAGAGTGATTTCTTTATAAACATCAGTATCTTTATCCAGTTATATACAAACATTATGAAGCCTGTTGACTGGTCAATATTTGTCTTGTGTTGGGTAGGTTTGCTGTAACAACTTTATATTTAAAACAAAAATCACAAAACGCTGGAGTATCTCAGCTGGTCAGAACATGCACAGGTCACGTCGGGACACTTCTCCAGCAAGGATTTTGCTCAGCATCTGTAGTTCCTTGTGTCAACTTTATATATAAAGCATAAGCTGCAGTTTCATTATGGCTTAAAGTAATGTGTTTTGGATTTAGACCTTTGAACTTTAAACCACTAGCCCCGTTTTTATGGTCAGCTGATCAGGGGCTTGCAGTGGCAGTGGAAATACAAGATCTGAAAAAGGGCGAGGGACATTCTTATTTGTAACTACAAAGTGAATCTTTGAGTTGTTTGGAACTAATTGCAACGACTAAGTATTGTTGCACGGTCATTTTATTTGTTGTGTGCTCCAATGAATTGTCAACAATTTTATCTGTGGGATTTATCACCCTGCTCCCAGATGATGACCTGCTCCGTATTACCCATCCTTGAACTCACCTTATTCCACATGGTAAATACTGACAAGTATTCTTGTCCACATCCCCTGGTTCCATACATTGATTACTCCTTTGCTTGAACTGGGGATCTCTCTCTCTGACGACACCTGCCCCAGATATACATAGAGCACCTTGGGATGTGTGGTTACTGTCCACGGGCTTGGGCACAACCACCTTACCCTGTTATTCTGCTCTTCCTAAATGTCAGATCCTCCAGCCCAGAAAACACCCTAGTGAATCTTTTCAGCACTTCCTCCAGCATAATGATAGTGTGGTGACACTACGCACAATACCCCAAGCTTGGTCTAACTAGCAATTTATAAAGTAGCAGCATCATCTCTTGTGTTCTATGCCACGACTGATGGACCACCCAATGCCACCACCCTATCGACCTGTCTTGCCACTTTCAGGGAACTATGGATGTATGCCTCGATCTTTGCATTCATAAGTCCCTCCTATTTACTGCATCTGAACTAACCCTATTTGCTTCTTGTCACGATTAAATTCCTCTACCATTTAGAGATCATAGGCTAAAAAACGCCAGCCAAAGATCCACGGAGGCTGGAATTTCTCTCATTTCAGTAGTTAGGGGCTGCTATCTGCAAGGTGCTTACTAATTCATAATTAATTTTAAAGAAAAGCATTCAGTGACAATAGGGAACATAAGTGAGACTATGGACAACTCTTGCAAAGATTAGGTACTCCATAGGGTTACACAAAAAGCTGGAGAAACTCAGCGGGTGCAGCAGCATCTAAGGAGCGAAGGAGATAGGCGACGTTTCGGGTCGAGACCCTTCTTCAGACTGGTCAGGGATCAGGGAAACGAGAGATATAGACAGTGATGTGGAGAGATAAAGAACAATGAATGAAAGATATGCAAAAAAGTATCGATGATAAAGGAAACAGGCCATTGTAAGCTGTTTGCAGTGTGAAAATGAGACTTGGGTGGGGGGGGGGAGATAGAGAGAGAAGGAATGCCAGGGCCCGAGGGCTGAGGGAGAGGTGGGAAGGGGAGGAGGCAGCCTGGGTTTACAGAATTGAGAAAATTAAATGTTTAAGCTCAGAGGATGCAGACTCCCCAAGCGGAATATGAGGTGCTGTTCCTCCAACTTGCGGTGTTGCTCACTCTGGCCGTGGAGGAGGCCCAGGACCGAGAGGTCGGATACGGAATGGGAGGGGGAGTTGAAGTGCTGAGCCACCGGGAGGTCGGGTTGGTTATTGCGGACCGAGTGGAGGTGTTCAGCGAAACGATCGCCCAGCCTCCGCTTGGTCTCACCGAGTAGTAGGTACTCCATTAGTTCAGACCCAATGTAATGTCATTTTCTCAAGTAAAGATCAGTGTGAATGGTACACTGCACTCAAGTGGGCACCCAGTTCCCCAGATCATGTGAGCTTGGTCTGGTACCAACCCAGAGCCAAGAAAGGAGAACTATGAAAAATCAGCTTTATTTCAGCAAGAAAATACAAAGACAGCGTTTAACTTCTGTACAATAGCAAAACTTAAATCTATAGATCAATTAAATTAAAACTTGATCTATTCCTCCAGTTTCTTCTGATGTGCAAAATATTTTTTTCTTGTCTCCTGCATCCAATAGACAAAACAACTCTAACACTGGTCTGGCAAGAGGCAGTACATGGTGCAGCAGTAGAGTTGCTGCATTACAACACCAGAGACCTGGGTTTCATCCTGACTACGGGTGATGCCTGTATGGAGTTTGTACGTGTCTCTATGACTGTGTGGGTTTCTTTCAACACAGCAAAGATGTACAGGCTTGTAGGTTAATTGGCTTCAGTTTAAAAAAAAAATTGTAAATTGTCCCTAGTGTGCAGTCTAAACAGTGAACATAATTAGGAGCCACATTATTTCCAAAGGCCATTTATAAATTCACTTAACTACATAACCTGGGCCTTTGTTATACCAAGAGTATTGTCAGTTGGAAAGAAGTAAAATTGTATTCAGTCGATATTCTTTGAGTTCCCCTGAAACAAATCATACATGGTTTGGCTGAAGTAAAAAAAGAAAACAAAGGGGTGGTAAAAAAAATTGCACTTGCAGAAAAAACATTGTTCATTGTGATCTCAAACCATGTTAAAACTGTGATCTTGCATTTCGTTCAGTTTCAGCAAGGCATTCTTGCACTAATCCTCGTGCACGCATTATTCCTAAATATAAAGAGAGAATAATTAGACTATCTTGTCATGTTGATAAAGATAAACTCACGCTACAAATAACTGAATAGCAACCACCGTTCATTTTTTACTCCAAAAACTGACAAAGAAACATCAGTTTTCACTTTAGTACCTCTTAATGTGACATCAAGATTCACCTCTGGTCAAAACTCGCAGAAAGATTACACATAAAGATCGGAAAATGTTGAATGGGTAAAGCCAAAGCGGGGAAGCAGCTCTCATGACAGCCGTTTCTCCTTCCACAGATACTGCCTGAAACAAATAGCATTTCCTGCGCTCTGTATAGATTCCTTCAGTTGTGCAGTTAATTACCTCGTTTTAGACGCTCCATTGCACTTTTATTCCCAGCGTACGATGGTCGAATGTCCTTCTCCAGTTCTTCAATGATAGCAAGGAGCTGTGTGTATTTACTCTGTGGGGCCCGACCACTGTTCATTGTCTAACACAGGACACAAAGTGTTACAAACTGAGACACACTGACCCCAAATGTTGTGTCACTAAAGCCAACAATGAACAGAACACAGTAACAGTTGGGAGAGTGGGATCAGTAGCATTGCTCTTGCCTAGAGCCCGAATGTCAAGTGGAGCAGCAGCAGTGAATCAAAGATTGTCAGCATAGTGCTGTTGGAATAGGGTGAATGCAGTGTGGGGGGAAACAAGAACTATGGGGGATAGGTTTAAGGTAAGGCGGTGAAAGATTTAATAGAACCTGGGCACAACCTTTCACCAGAGGGTACCGGAGCGACTTGCCAGAGGATATAGTTGAGGCAGCAGACACAATAACATAATTTAAGAGTCATTTGGACAAGGATAGGGTATATTTAGAGGGCAGGCAGGTGGGACTAGTGTAGATGGGGCATGTTGGTCGGTATGGACGTTGGGCCGATGGGCCTGTATGACTTGGGGTGCCGGAACTGAGCTCCCGGGCTTGCCGAGAGAAGTACCGGGACCCGGCCGCGGCTCCCCGGGGCGGACGGCTTTAATCCCGGCGCCGATGCAACCCGAGGGCGAGGGCGGGGACGGGAAACGGCGCCTCCCACCCGGAGCCGCGGTCCACCAGCGCCCGGGAGAGGCTGCAGATCCCCGGGGCCCAGGAGAGCGTTACCCCCCCCCCCCCCGGACTCCCGCACCGCAGGCCGGCGCCTTCGGGCTGGTCCTGCTCCCACCCCGCTCCTCCTCGTCCCGCCGGCAGCCGCTGCGGGCCCGGGGCGGGCAGGGCCTGGACGCGAGGCCGTCCCGTGGTCACCGTCTGCTGAGGCTCCGAGCTGCCTAGGCCCCGCTCCGCTCCGCTCCCACAGTCCGGTACCACCCACCCGCCGCCCTCACTCCCCCCGGCCCCGGCCCACACCCGCCGCCCTCACTCCCCCCGGCCCTCACTCCCCCCCGGCCCACACCCGCCGCCCTCACTCCCCCAGGCCCAGGCCCCGGCCCCCACCCGCCGCATCCTCTCCCCTCACCATCATCATCATCTCTGCCGATGCCGCGCTCAGATCTTCTCTGCAAAGCGGCTGATTGTGGGAACTGGTTATTTTCATGGGTCAGTTTAATTAACCCCCTTCAGTAAACTCCGTCCGTCAGACTCACGTTGTCTCCTCCGACTGTTTAAAAAAAACTCTTGCGACAAAGGCTGCTTCCCGAGTTCAGATATCCCGGTGAATCCTCATTCCGCCGCTGCCCGCACACACAGGGAACATGACCCGTCCCAACGGGGAAAGCTACCCATCCCATTATTTATTTGCATTTATCAATATAATTTTAGTGATTTATACACAAGCCTTATGGGCCATAAATTTGAAAGTGGTCTCGCTTCAGAGTTGTACAACAAAGAAACAGTCCCTTCGGCCCGCAATATCCATGTTGACCTTTTTGCTTTACTATACATACTAATCGCATTCAGCACATTATGCTTTGCCCATTTGTGTCCGTCCGCATCCATCTAAACCTGTGAATATATCCGATTCCACTTCCTCCTCCGGCACTGTTTTCCACACATCAATCACTAAAATTATTCTCATACAGCATGGGTCAGAGACCATTCATCCCATGGGTTAATCCATCTGCCAGAACATGGGTGGCAATTACTCAGGTGCAATAAGACCCTGAATTTGGAACTCAGAACTACAATGCCCATGGAAGCGAAGCCAGCCAGTTCACCAGTCTTGTGCTTTTTATGTCAAATGTGATTTGGAATTAATTGTACCTCAGAAAGTCTCAAGTAACTCTAGAATTAATACTCATTTGAACTAAAGCTTAGGTTGAGAATTCCTTGCTCAATTTGCCAGTGGCTACCCCAGGAGAATGACAGAGTAGACTTGATGGGCCAAATGGTCTAATTCCACTCAAGCTTATTATAACTACAACGCTTACAGGAAGATGTTAGCCCTAAACACTCGCTATTTCTCTTTTGAATGCTTCTAAGGTGCAGATGGAACTTGCCTGCCCCTGGTTTACTGTAATGACATTAACCTTTCTCCTCATTTAATACTTTTATTTCTGGGTATCCTTTTCTCCTCAACTATTTTCTAATACTTTTCCCTCCACCCGTTAGAGATACAGCTTGGAAACAGGCCCTTCAACCCACCAGGTCCACAACCTCACTGGTTCTACATGATTCCACTTTTACATCCACTCGGGGCAATTTACAAAGGCCAAATAAACCTACAAACCCACACTCCTTTGGGATGTGGGAGAAAACCCACATGGTCACATTGAGAACATGCAAACTCCACACCGAGAGCAGCCAAGGTCAGGATCAAACCTGGGTCTCTGGCACCAAAGCAGGAGACTCAGCTACCAGATGCTCCTTACCGATAACATTTAGTCTTTATTATTGTTTGAATTCTGCTCAACCTCTGCACATCAATTAACCCACATTTTGAAGGATTATGGGGGGGGTTGTAGGGAGGAAATGACAAAGCAGCTAGTTGACATCAACACCGCTGTACAATGGATCCTAAAGTCTCACTTTATTGCAGAATTGTAGTGGTTAGCTTGGAAGTGAGCTGTCAAAACAGGCCACCTAACAGTAGTATTGGAGTTGGGGATGGCATCAAACAGGAAATTAGAAATGCGTGCAACAAGGGTAACATGGTTATAATGGGTGACTTCAATATGCATGTAGATTGGGTGAATCAAATTGGCAGGGGTGCTGAGGAAGAGGATTTCTTGGAATGTATGCGGGATAGTTTTCTCAACCAACATGTGGAGGAACCAACGAGAGAGCAGGCTATTCTAGACTGGGTATTGAGTAATGAGGAAGGGTTAGTTAGCAGTCTTGTTGTGCGTGGCCCCTTGGGCAAGAGTGACCATAATATGGTTGAGTTCTTCATTAGGATGGAGAGTGACAAAATTAAGTCAGAAACAAGGGTTCTGAACTTGAACAAAGGTAACTTTGAAGGTATGAGATGTGAATTGGCCAAGATAGACTGGCAGGTGATTCTTAAAGGGTTGACAGTGGATGTGCAATTGAAGGTATTTAAAGACTGCATGGATGAAGTAGAAAAATTGTTCATACCAGTTTGGCAAAAGAATAAATCGGGGAAGGTGGTGCATCCATGGATAACAAGGGAAATCAGGGATAGTATAAAAACAAAAGATGAGGCATACAAATTTGCCAGAAAAAGCAGCCTACCGGAGGACTCAGAGATATTCAGAATCCAGCAGAGGAGGACAAAGGGCTTAATTAGGAAAGGGAAAATAGATTATGAAAGGAAACTGGCAGGGAACATAAAAACTGACTGCAAAAGTTTTTATAGATATGTGAAGAGAAAGAGACTAGTTAAAACAAATGTTGATCCCTTGCAGTCAGAAACAGGTGAGTTGATCATGGGGAACAAGGACATGGCAGACCAATTGAATAACTACTTTGGTTCTGTCTTCACTAAGGAAGACATAAATAATCTGCCGGAAATAGCAGAGGAACGGGGGTCAAATAAGATGGAGGAACTGAGTGAAATCCAGGTTAGCCAGGAAGTGGTGTTGGGTAAATTGAACGGATTGAAGGCCGATAAATCCCCAGGGCCAGATAGTCTGCATCCCAGAGTACTCAAGGAGGTAGCCACAGAAATAGTGGATGCATTAGTGATAATTTTTCAAAATTCCTTAGATTCTGGAGTAGTTCCTGAGGATTGGAGGGTAGCTAATGTAATCCCACTTTTTAAAAAAGGAGGGAGAGAGAAAGCGGGGAATTACAGACCAGTTAGTCTAACATCGGTAGTGGGGAAACTGCTAGAGTCAGTTATTAAAGATGGGATAGCAGCGCATTTGGAAAGTGGTGAAATCATTGGACAAAGTCAACATGGATTTACGAAAGGTAAATCATGTCTGACAAATCTGATAGAATTTTTCGAGGATGTAACTAGTAGAGTGGATAAGGGAGAACCAGTGGATGTGTTATATCTAGACTTTCAGAAGGCTTTCGACAAGGTTCCTCATAAGAGATTAGCATACAAACTTAAAGCACACGGTATTGGGGGTTCAGTATTGATGTGGATAGAGAACTGGCTAGCAGACAGGAGGCAAAGGGTAGGAGTAAACGGGTCCTTTTCAGAATGGCAGGCAGTGACTAGTGGGGTACCGCAAGGCTCAGTGCTGGGACCCCAGCTATTTACAATATATATTAATGATTTGGACGAGGGAATTCAATACAACATCTCCAAATTTGCAGATGACACCAAGCTGGGGGGTATAGTTAGGTGTGAGGAGGATGCTTGGAGGCTGCAGGGTGATTTGGATAGGCTGAGTGAATGGGCAGATGCATGGCAGATGCAGTATAATGTGGATAAATGTGAGGTTATCCACTTTGGTGGCAAAAACATGAGGGTAGACTATTATCTGAATAGTGGCAGATTAGGAAAAGGGGAGATGCAACGAGACCTGGGGGTCATGGTACACCAGTCATTGAAAGTAGGCATGCAGGTGCAGCAGGCAGTGAAGAAAGCAAATGGTATGTTAGCATTCATAGCGAAAGGATTTGAGTATAGGAGCAGGGAGGTTCTACTGCAGTTGTACAGGGTTTTGGTGAGGCCACACCTGGAGTATTGCGTACAGTTTTGGTCTCCAAATCTGAGGAAAGACATCCTTGCCATAGAGGGGGTACAGAGAAGATTCACCAGACTGATTCCTGCGATGTCAGGACTTTCATATGAGAAAAGATTGGATAGACTCGGCTTGTACTCGCTGGAATTTAGAAGATTGAGGGGGGATCTTATAGAAACTTACAAAATTCTTAAGGGGTTGGACAAGCTAGATGCAGGAAGATTGTTCCCGATGTTGGGGGAGTCCAGAACAAGGGGTCACAGTCTAAGGATAAGGGGGAATTGCTTTAGGACCGAGATGAGGAAAACATTCTTTACACAGAGAGTGGTGAGTCTCTGGAATTCTCTGCCACAGAAGGTAGTTGAGGCCAGTTCATTGGCTATATTTAAGAGGGCGTTAGATGTGGCACTTGTGGCTAAAGGGATCAGGGGGTATGGAGAGAAGGCAGGTACGGGATACTGAGTTGGATGATCAGCCATGATCACATTGAATGCGGTGCAGGCTCGAAGGGCCGAATGGCCTCTACTCCTGCACCTATTTTTCTAAAACCAACATGAAGAAATTAAACTATTATTCATCATTCATTAATGAGAGCTGTGAACTGCATCATAAATAGACAGGGAGAGTAAAGATATACAATGACCAAGGCCAAATATTCTTAGTTTGACCAACATAACAGGAAGTATAATGACAACATTCGTCAAGTGAATCTTGATGTTGAATTAAAATGAGTGTAGTGCACACAAGCCGAGGTGTGTTTGTGATGCCCAATTTAAAAAGACAAAAAAACAAAACAATGAGAACCAGCACCATAGATACTGAGAAAACAAATACAGTGACTCAGGAACCAGAGCCAAATAAGTTTTAAATTCTCAAGGCAAATGTTTCCAAGTCAGACAGACAACTGCAGAAGGAACCAGGCAGCCAAAGAATAAAACACTTGAAAACTGGTGATAAAAATCTAAGGAACACCATCTGACTGTCACCATCGACCCCCCATAATCAGACAAATTAGGACATTTTGCAACAACTTCAGTGTTCACCAAGGCAACAGAAGTAGAATTTAGACACAACCAGTTTATAATATTCTGTTTTTTTATAATTTGTGCTGTTCAGTCACAACCATACACATGCACACACGTACTCTGTATCCTTCCTATAGATAGACACATAAAGGGAGTGCGCACCTCTTCCCATCTTTTAAAAATTCTACAACGGTTTCCATTAATACAATATGATTTATTAATAGCTTGCTGCAAGAGCCTTGTGCCTTGCAGTAACTTATTGTTGACAATTCTAAATTTAAATATACAATTATAAACAATTGAGTATCTTCAGTAGTGCAACTTGTGCCAGCATGAAATGGCAAAACTTCCTTCACTATTCTGATAAAGTTGACAAAACTATTTATAGTCAAAACAAAGTATTGGTATCATAGCTGAGACTATACACATTTGTACAGTACAAGTTTTACTAACTGAATATAGACACTCTGTTAAATACTTAACAGCATTGAATTGTGTGAACAGCACTTAAGGACACCGCACACAGTGCAGTTGTCTCCAAAGACTCCCTTCATACATTTGACTCCCCGACTAAGCAATTGGCTTCACCAGCATGTGAAACGTGCAACCAATGTACCATGAATCAGTCAGTATGCACAAGAGTACAAGATGTACATCTTTAACTTGAATTACAAGCTTTGATACTTCTCACGACCGACAAGTGGCAGTATTAAAACGTCCACCACCAGCCATGCTGACATGCATTACTGTCATCTGCAATATTCCACTACGATTCAAATGACAGTTTGTGTGCACAAACTGCTCTCTGGTATGTTGGAGGATGTGGTTTACACTATAAGAGTTAGGTCAAATTGCATGGAAGAAAATGAGTAACCAATAGCAGGGGAGTGATCAAATATGATGGAGCTGTTATAAAGTGGTTCTGAGAATTTTAATATATAAAAAAAAAATCACCAGATAATTTAAGCTTGTGCCATGAAACACTGAAATACAGAACATACAATTTGTAGTTACCCAGAAATTATATACTGTGGAGAAAGGAAACATATCAACATATTCAAAACAGCTTCTGTATAAAGCAATTAATTCTCTGCCCTCATAAATCTTCAAATATACGGCCTCTTTTTTTAAATAGGCTGCGATTTTTGCAAATTTTTTGCATCTTATTTACATCCTGCTTATAGGATATACATGATAATCAAACCCTGAATAAATGTTTGTTCAGTTTTTAAGACTGCAGGTTAACAAACCCACACTAGAATTAGGACAAATCCTACGGGGTTGCTACTGCACTAAGTTTGTATTTAAGATGAAACATTCTAGGCGGTTTCAGCGAGTGACGCAGCCTTCAACATGCCTCCAGCACCAGAGCACCCACACTTGTAACAGGGCACAGAATGGCCTCACTCATGCTACAGAACAGGACATAGGAAGTTATGTTGAAGGCAAGGTATTTGATTGGTGTGTAGAATGGGCACACACTCATCTCCATTACTGAAAGGGCAGAAATGGACGTGGAAAGTCATAGCAGCTAGTGTCAGAAGAGAAAGTGCCGACAGAGTTTCAGGAGGAAAAGAAGAAAAATCAGTAAAGACGTCCCAATGTCCAGGCCTTCAACTGTCACCCATTCAATCAGATTCTTCTGATTTATTTAAAGGCAATCCCAGAGTCACTATTATCATCAATACTTCACTAATCAAGGAATCTCTTTGGAACATGACCAGGAATTCCTGCAAATAGTGAAGGTCGCAGGGCGCTACACCTGCCAGTTGCAGTTGGAGTGGCTTCAGGCCAGCAACTATGTGTTGCTCACGTGGCTCATGCTCTGCGGGTGCAGTTGTTGCCACATCTGTTGCTGCTGCAGAGCCAGCTGCTGCGACTGGTCCGATGTCGACAGGATGTTCACCAACGGTGAGACACAGTTTTGAGGAATGATCAAACCTGTGGAGACGAGAAAATCAAGATTAAATGGTTGAAAATCAGAGACGTCACCGCAGCCAGCACTTACACTTACAGCACTTATAGCACGAAAACAGGGCATTCGGCCCAACTTGCCCAGGCTGACGAAGATGCCCCATCTACACTAGCCACACCCACCCACATTTGGCCCATATCCCTCTAAACCCTTTCCTATAAATGTACCTGTCCACTTCAATGATTTATTCATGGAAGGGATACGATTAGCACACAGCAGGCCAGACCTCACTCCCCCAAACAACACTGCTGCAATGCGAGATGTACACATACACCAGGCCACAAACTCACCTACAATCCTTTGCCCATCTTCCGTTTTCAATCGCACAATCTGCATTTTTACATTTGTCCCACTCACTGATGCCAAGACACCTTCCACCTTTGTCCAGACACTAAGAACCGAGCCGCACAGGACATGGTATGTGCGGCACCGCAGTCCAATTTCACAAACCATTCCAAGGCTCACCTTTTTGCAGTTTCCGCGCCTATTAAGACAAGGCAGAATAAGGATCAACAATTTGGCATCTGAAAAACCATTATCCTCATTATCCTCTAGAATCGAAGTGCACTGTGGACTATCTTCTGTTCACACGCACACTGGACTAATACGGATCTCCAGAAATGGACATGAAATCTCCACATTGTGTCAACTTGATCACTAACAGAATTTCAATGCCTTGGAAGGGGTGTAGAAGAGGCTCCACAGGATGCTGCTTAGATTGGAGTGCATTAGCTGTAAGGAGAGTTTGAACACATTTGGATTGTTTTGACACCTGACAGAATTATATACAATTTAAGAGGCACAGTTAAGGAAGGAAGCTCTTTTCCCCAGAGTGGAAGTATCAAATAGATGACATTATTTTGATGCGAGAAGTAGAACATTTAAAGATTCGAGGCAAGTTTTCTTGACATACAGGGAATGGGAGGTGTCCGGAATGCATTGCCGGGGGATGTGGTGTAAGCAGACATTAAACTTATGATTAAGAGGCATTTAGGTAAGACACGAACAGGCAGGGAATGAAAGGATAAAGACCATGCACAAGTGTATGATCAGTTTAAATTGGCATCATGGACAGCACAGATATTATGGACCAAAAGACTTATTTCAGTGCTGGACTCTTCAGAAGTTGATAAATTAATGATACAGATCACTAGGTAGACCAATGGCAGAGAATAGAGAACGACATAACTAATTACAGAATAAAATAAGACAATATTAAAAATACAGTGGATCAGGCAGCATCTCTGGATAGGTGACATTTTGGGTTGGGACCCTTCTTCAGACTTCTCTATAAGATCAGTTATATCATCAGTTACTAACATCAGTTGAGACAAGGGGTAGGAGGGGTTCAAAGACAGAATTTTGAGTTTCAGACTCACGACAACTTTTTTAATTCAAGAAGTGACTGCGAGGCATGAATGCTCTGTTTCAGCAGGTGGCAGAATATGAAACGGTGCTCACATTCACTGCAGCAACAATTTACAATCTGGAAACCACTATCCAGCTGTCCACATACACGTAATCAAATGACAGGGCGATACCCATCCACAGACCAGGCTCCAACCCATACCAGGTAAAGAGCTACGCATAGTCACCGGAATTGTTGGCCATGGCCTCCATTAGTTGTACTGCAGTTGCAGCTAAAAATTGGATACCCATTCAACAAATGGATAGCACAGAAAATGACAGTGGGACTGTGGTAGGCAACTAGTAATGGCACCAAGGCAATAAGCCCAGCACCAAATAGCACAAATTAAGTCTGAAGGGTCTTGACCCGAAACGTCACCCATTCTTTCTCTCCAGAGATGTTGCCTGTCCCACTGAGTTACACCAGCTATTTGTGTCTATCTTCAGCACAAATTAAAACATTGTTAATGATACTAACCAATATGCATGAGTGCACGTGTCTGCAGAGGACTTGTACTGTTCCAACCAATGCAACTCTGCTTCCCCAGAGGAGACCTGTGATGGCAGTCACAAAAGATTAGGAGCTCAAGATCACACCGCCCACAGCATCAGTTAGTAACATTATTAGTAAGGGAGCAGACATGCTCACAAACACATTCATCAAAAACATGGCAACATTTTGTCAATGCCAGACCCAGAACGTTATATTTGGATCATGGAGTAAATGTCACCTGTGAGCATTCCCATTAATCTACCCCCCAACATACTCCCTAGAACCTGTTCTCCCTCATGCCCATCAACTGCCCTCGTCCCCTCATTCTCCTAGCAACTGCAACTTGAAAATGGCGCCAAACTGGTGTCTCAGTGCACTGCTGCTATACACTTGCACTGAATCTGCGATGCTTATCTAAGATGTATCTCAGTGCTTATGTATAGTGATACTTGTACTGAACTGTACACAAAAACGCATTTCACTGTACCTTGGTGTATGTGACAAATAAAGTCCCATGCCATACTAATTTACAGTAGCTACTTTACCCTAGCCGCACATCTTTGCGACGCGTCAAAGTGACATAGCATGAAAATAGACCATTCGGCCCACCACGCCCATGCCAGCCAGTGGAAGGGAAGGAGAGAGGAACATGGAAAACCTGCAAGAGCACCCAGTGACTGTGGTGTGTGGATCGTTGCCCCTGGAGCTGTGGGGCAGCGAAATGCTACTGCGCTGCTTGAGGAAACAAAGCAACATTTTGTCAGTAACCGGCATGTCCACATACCACTAGGTTTGTTTAGCAAATTTTTCTTCACCTTTTTATACTTCTTTTTTACGTCAATATAATTCTCCAGCTTGAGCTGTTTGCCAGTGTTTGGTCTGTACATCATAAACAGTCTCTTCTTGGTGTTAACTTCCTTCACAAGGATTGCCGTCTTTTTATTATTTCTTATCTAGAACAAAAGGACATAATTACATTTGCTATTAATTAATTAGTTCTGTACAGTAATCTCCCATTTCACTGCCAATGTACAAAACAAAGACATTTTATGATATTGGAAGGATATCTATTAATACCAATTCAGTTGCAGCTTAAGGACAAGTGCAGGATGTGATCCACAACACCAGCCACAGTCTTTACTTCACCTACTTCCGTTCACATACCTGCATTGACAGATAGAAGCCGTCATCTGCTCCCATTTGCTCTGCCCAAATCTTCGTAGCTTCTTCCCAGGACATTCCTCTTTCAACACTTACCTACGGAGATACATGCTTTGTTAAAACTCCAAAATTGTGGTAATCAAACTCTTACAAATTCTATTAGGGTATTTGAGTTTCATGTAATCTTCAATCATATTTATGATAGCTGTGCTCCTCAGCTGCACAACTGGGCTGGGAATAAGAAACGTTCCCATTTGGAGCAACCTGTAAATAGCCAAGTTCATCTGACAGATCAACTGTTCAATATGATTCCAGTATAAGCAGCAGGAGTGAGTTACAAATGGTCTCAACATCCAAAGCTTACCCAAGATCTCACCTCCCGATAGTTGAGCAGCCATTCCCTACAGCAGCTCATACACCTTAGACAAGGACAGAACTCTGCCTTAATGTTCTTACACAACTGAAGAGCCTTTGTGCTGAACCTCAGGAAAAGGCCAGGTTAAAAGGAAAACAACCAAAGATCCAAAATACAAACCACCTCAACAAACGGGCAGCCACTTACAGTATACAGTTCAACACGTCCTGACACCGAATATCCAGGAGTAAGGAATTTTTTAGCTTCTAGTTTCTTCACCTTCTCATCCCCAGAACCCAGATCTGTCCAAAATGAAAAGCAAAAATTGGTAAATCGAGGAATAAATTTATAATAAACTAGACCAAGTGCAGACCCGTTGGGGAGAGGGAGGGAGGGGGAAGAGGGGGGGAGGGAGGGAGGGGGAAGAGGGGAGGGAGGGAGGGGGAAGAGGGGAGGGAGGGAGGGGGAAGAGGGGGGGAGGGAGGGAGGGAGGGGGAAGAGGGGGGGAGGGAGGGAGGGGGAAGAGGGGGGGAGGGAGGGAGGGGGAAGAGGGGGGGAGGGAGGGAGGGGGAAGAGGGGAGCGAGGGAGGGGGAAGAGGGGGGGAGGGAGGGAGGGAGGGGGAAGAGGGGGGAGGGAGGGGGAAGAGGGGGGAGGGAGGGGGAAGAGGGGGGAGGGAGGGGGAAGAGGGGGGAGGGAGGGGGAAGAGGGGGGAGGGAGGGGGAAGAGGGGGGAGGGAGGGGGAAGAGGGGGGAGGGAGGGGGAAGAGGGGGGAGGGAGGGGGAAGAGGGGGGAGGGAGGGGGAAGAGGGGGGAGGGAGGGGGAAGAGGGGGGAGGGAGGGGGAAGAGGGGGGAGGGAGGGGGAAGAGGGGGGAGGGAGGGGGAAGAGGGGGGAGGGAGGGGGAAGAGGGGGGAGGGAGGGGGAAGAGGGGGGAGGGAGGGGGAAGAGGGGGGAGGGAGGGGGAAGAGGGGGGAGGGAGGGAGAAGAGGGGGGAGGGAGGGAGAAGAGGGCAGAGGGGGGGAGGGAGGGGGAAGAGGGCAGAGGGGGGGAGGGAGGGGGAAGAGGGCAGAGGGGGGGAGGGAGGGGGAAGAGGGCAGAGGGGGGGAGGGAGGGGGAAGAGGGGGCAGAGGGGGGGAGGGAGGGGGAAGAGGGGGCAGAGGGGGAGGGAGGGGGAAGAGGGGGCAGAGGGGGAAGAGGGGGCAGAGGGGGAAGAGGGGGCAGAGGGGGGAGGGGGGGGAGGGAGGGGGAAGAGGGGGGAGGGAGGGGGAAGAGGGGGGAGGGAGGGGGAAGAGGGGGGAGGGAGGGGGAAGAGGGGGGAGGGAGGGGGAAGAGGGGGGAGGGAGGGGGAAGAGGGGGGAGGGAGGGGGAAGAGGGGGGAGGGAGGGGGAAGAGGGGGGAGGGAGGGGGAAGAGGGGGGAGGGAGGGGGAAGAGGGGGGAGGGAGGGGGAAGAGGGGGGAGGGAGGGGGAAGAGGGGGGAGGGAGGGGGAAGAGGGGGGAGGGAGGGGGAAGAGGGGGGAGGGAGGGGGAAGAGGGGGGAGGGAGGGGGAAGAGGGGGGAGGGAGGGGGAAGAGGGGGGAGGGAGGGGGAAGAGGGGGAGGGAGGGGGAAGAGGGGGGAGGGAGGGGGAAGAGGGGGGAGGGAGGGGGAAGAGGGGGGAGGGAGGGGGAAGAGGGGGGAGGGAGGGGGAAGAGGGGGGAGGGAGGGGGAAGAGGGGGGAGGGAGGGGGAAGAGGGGGGAGGGAGGGGGAAGAGGGGGGAGGGAGGGGGAAGAGGGGGGAGGGAGGGGGAAGAGGGGGGAGGGAGGGGGAAGAGGGGGGAGGGAGGGGGAAGAGGGGGGAGGGAGGGGGAAGAGGGGGGAGGGAGGGGGAAGAGGGGGGAGGGAGGGGGAAGAGGGGGGAGGGAGGGGGAAGAGGGGGGAGGGAGGGGGAAGAGGGGGGAGGGAGGGGGAAGAGGGGGGAGGGAGGGGGAAGAGGGGGGAGGGAGGGGGAAGAGGGGGGAGGGAGGGGGAAGAGGGGGGAGGGAGGGGGAAGAGGGGGGAGGGAGGGGGAAGAGGGGGGAGGGAGGGGGAAGAGGGGGGAGGGAGGGGGAAGAGGGGGAGGGAGGGGGAAGAGGGGGAGGGAGGGGGAAGAGGGGGGAGGGAGGGGGAAGAGGGGGGAGGGAGGAGGGAGGGGAAGAGGGGGAGGGAGGGGGAAGAGGGGGGAGGGAGGGGGAAGAGGGGGGAGGGAGGGGAAGAGGGGGGAGGGAGGGGGAAGAGGGGGGAGGGAGGGGGAAGAGGGGGGAGGGAGGGGGAAGAGGGGGGAGGGAGGGGGAAGAGGGGGGAGGGAGGGGGAAGAGGGGGGAGGGAGGGGGAAGAGGGGGAGGGAGGGGGAAGAGGGGGGAGGGAGGGGGAAGAGGGGGGAGGGAGGGGGAAGAGGGGGGAGGGAGGGGGAAGAGGGGGGAGGGAGGGGGAAGAGGGGGGAGGGAGGGGGAAGAGGGGGGAGGGAGGGGGAAGAGGGGGGAGGGAGGGGGAAGAGGGGGGAGGGAGGGGGAAGAGGGGGGAGGGAGGGGGAAGAGGGGGAGGGAGGGGGAAGAGGGGGGAGGGAGGGGGAAGAGGGGGGAGGGAGGGGGAAGAGGGGGGAGGGAGGGGGAAGAGGGGGGAGGGAGGGGGAAGAGGGGGGAGGGAGGGGGAAGAGGGGGGAGGGAGTGGGAAGAGGGGGGAGGGAGGGGGAAGAGGGGGGAGGGAGGGGGAAGAGGGGGGAGGGAGGGGGAGGGGGGAGGGAGTGGGAGGGAGGGGGAAGAGGGGGGAGGGAGGGGGAGGGAAGAGGGGGGAGGGAGGGAGGGGGGAAGAGGGGGGAGGGAGGGGGAAGAGGGGGGAGGGAGGGAGGGGGAAGAGGGGGGAGGGAGGGAGGGGGAAGAGGGGGGAGGGGGAAGAGGGGGGAGGGAGGGAGGGGGAAGAGGGGGGAGGGAGGGGAAGAGGGGGGAGGGAGGGGGAAGAGGGGGGGGGGAGGGGGGAAGAGGGGGGGAGGGAGGGGGAAGAGGGGGGAGGGAGGGGGAAGAGGGGGGGGAGGGAGGGGGAAGAGGGGGGGAGGGAGGGGAAGAGGGGGGGAGGGAGGGGGAAGAGGGGGGGAGGAGGGGGAAGAGGGGGGGAGGGAGGGGGAAGAGGGGGGGAGGGGAGGGGGGAAGAGGGGGGGGAGGGAGGGGGGAAGAGGGGGGGGGAGGGAGGGGGAAGGGAGGGGGGAGGGGGGGGAGGGGGGGAGAGGGGGGGGAGGGAGGGGGAGAGGGGGGGGGAGGGAGGGGAAGAGGGGGTGGGAGGGGGATGGGGGGGGAAGGGAGGGGGAAGAGGGGGGGAGGGAGGGGGTTGAGGGGGGGGGAGGGGGGATGGGGGGGGAGGGAGGGGGGAGGAGGGGGAGGGGGAGGGGGGAGAGGGGGAGGGAGGGGGGGAGGGAGGGGGAAGAGGGGGGAGGGAGGGGAAGAGGGGGGGGGAGGGGGAAGAGGGGGGGGGGGAGGGGGAGAGGGGGGGAGGGGGAAGAGGGGGGAGGGGGGGAAGAGGGGGGAGGGAGGGGAAGAGGGGGGAGGGAGGGGAAGAGGGGGGAGGGAGGGGAAGAGGGGGGAGGGAGGGGGAAGAGGGGGGAGGGAGGGGGAAGAGGGGGGGAGGGAGGGGAAGAGGGGGGGAGGGAGGGGGTAGAGGGGGGGGAGGGAGGGGGAAGAGGGGGGGAGGGAGGGGGGAAGAGGGGGGGGTGGGAGGGGGGGAGAGGGGGGGGAGGGAGGGGGAAGAGGGGGGGAGGGAGGGGGAAGAGGGGGGGAGGGTGGGGGAAGAGGGGGGGGGGGGGGGATGAGGGGGGGAGGGAGGGGGTGGGGGGGTGGGAGGGGGTTGAAGGGGGGTGAGGAGGGGGAAGGTGGGGGGAGGGAGGGGGGGAAGAGGGGGGGAGGGAGGGGGAAGAGGGGGGGTGGGAGGGGAGAGGGGGGTGGGGGGGGATGAGGGGGGGTGGGGAGGGGGGATGAGGGGGGAGGGAGGGGGGGGTGGGGGGATGAGGGGGGAGGGAGGGGGAGGTGGGGGGAGGGAGGGGAAGAGGGGGGAGGGAGGGGAAGAGGGGGGAGGGAGGGGAAGAGGGGGGAGGGAGGGGAGAGGGGGGGGAGGAGAGAGGGGGGGGGAGGAGAGAGGGGCGGGGGAGGAGAGAGGGGCGGGGGAGGAGAGAGGGGCGGGGAGGAGAGAGGGGCGGGGGAGGAGAGAGGGGCGGGGAGGAGAGAGGGGCGGGGGAGGAGAGAGGGGCGGGGGAGGAGAGAGGGGCGGGGGAGGAGAGAGGGGCGGGGGAGGAGAGAGGGGCGGGGAGGAGAGAGGGGCGGGGGAGGAGAGAGGGGCGGGGGAGGAGAGAGGGGCGGGGGAGGAGAGAGGGGCGGGGGAGGAGAGAGGGGCGGGGGAGGAGAGAGGGGCGGGGGAGGTGAGAGGGGCGGGGGAGGAGAGAGGGGCGGGGGAGGAGAGAGGGGCGGGGGAGGAGAGAGGGGCGGGGGAGGAGAGAGGGGCGGGGGAGGAGAGAGGGGCGGGGGAGGAGAGAGGGGCGGGGGAGGAGAGAGGGGCGGGGGAGGAGAGAGGGGCGGGGGAGGAGAGAGGGGCGGGGGAGGAGAGAGGGGCGGGGGAGGAGAGAGGGGCGGGGGAGGAGAGAGGGGCGGGGGAGGAGAGAGGGGCGGGGGAGGAGAGAGGGGCGGGGGAGGAGAGAGGGGCGGGGGAGGAGAGAGGGGCGGGGGAGGAGAGAGGGGCGGGGGAGGAGAGAGGGGCGGGGGAGGAGAGAGGGGCGGGGGAGGAGAGAGGGGCGGGGGAGGAGAGAGGGGCGGGGGAGGAGAGAGGGGCGGGGGAGGAGAGAGGGGCGGGGGAGGAGAGAGGGGCGGGGGAGGAGAGAGGGGCGGGGAGGAGAGAGGGATAGGGTAGGGAGAGAGAGGTGTGGGGGAGAGAGGGGAGGGGATGGCGAGGGGTAGGGGCAGCCCATCTATTCTCCACTCCCTATCTCCCCAAACCTCTTTCTCTATTCCCACACACGTGATCACGCGCTTCGACACAGGCTGAGGGGTGGGTGGCTGGGGCTGGAGCAAAGGCAGATGTAAATGAGATCCATTCCAATTGGACATCTGTGAGCATTGGGCATTGTGACCACACAATGGAACGTTCACCAACATTCTGTGGGTGAGAGCAGAATGTAAAAGTGTAATGTCTAGCAAAATGGAAAAAATCACGGAGTTTGAGATTCTGGTTTTGGCGGACCATGGAATCAAAGACCAAACATCTTATGTAAAAAAAAAAAATGGGATGTCACATACGAGCGCGAGAGAGAGAGAGACATACACACACACGCAGAGTTTTAAATAAGTACGAGACCAAGTGCAGACCCGTTGTGTCTGGCCCCCGAACGTGCATTGGTGACGAAAATCGACCGCGGGAAAAAAATGGCGGCCTTTTTGGAGGACAGCAGGCCGCAGCAGTAGACGTAATGTGTAGTAATATGGAAAATAGCTCGGGGTTTGAAAGTGTCGTTGTGGCGAACACCCGGTCCACACAGGGAGAGAGCGGGAGAGAGATTTAATAGTATATAGATAGATAGGTTACAATATAAAATAAAGGACTTACCTAAAATCCCCATATCATATCTTCCATTCTTTTTAGCATTGTGAATGACAGCGGTTAAAGTATCTGAAAAATACTGGAAGAGTGCGTTCTGTTGGTGCACCTCCATGCCCAGGATCCGGTTGAGGAATTTGCCGATATTGTTGTAATCTGCAATGCATTAACCACATCAGCCAAGGGGCCTGGATTGCAGAAACACGCCTTAAGATCACTTTCATGAAAATGTTACCTTTATCCAGTGTAAGCAGTCCTGAACGGTCTTCCATATTTATTAAACCAACACCAATTAATCCCTGTCGAACATCTAGAGATACAAAGACACAGGTTACCTGCAATTAGCTTAATAAAGAAATTAAAACTAAAACAATTTTTTTAAAAAAGCAAACAAAAGATAAAGGGGAAGCAATTACTAGACCATGTTTAGAGCTGATTAAAGGACCAATAGATGGAGATAAAATTCTTCAGATCTTGCAACTTTCCACTTTCATTACTGTTAATATCCATGGTGATACTTGTTGGGTTAAAACATGAGGACTATATTCTAAAAGCAGTAATGTTAGTTATGCCCTACAATACTGTGGATACTGCCTTGGCTGAACACGCACAGAACTCAAGTTGCAAAAATAATCAAGCAGGAAATGTGTGAGTTAGCACCAGAAAAAGGGGCATGACTCTACTGACTCATCAGCATCTGAGACCTCCCACATAGGCACATAGATGTGCAGCGAATGGACGGACATGGATCATGTGCTGGCAGATGAGATTAGTTGATCGTGGCATCATGTTCAGCACAAACATGTGGGCCGAAGGGCCTGCTATTGTGCTGTACTGTTCTATATTCTAAAAAGCAAAGGCAAAAAGAAAAGCATGGCTCGCTCAATGAGGTTAATAATAAAAGCATTGAATGTCTAGGTAGTTGAACCGGCCTGTGGACAACATTGCTGCATCTGGGGAGTTCATAACAGATCCTGCATCCTTGGGGACCATCAGCACACAAAGTGTCTACAGCTGCTCACACTCAAGGTGTTTCAGCTTTGACGCAGGAAGGGACCATTCTTAAAAATGGATGTGCCACCACAAGTGGAGTCGTGTTACAGGACATGAGGTGTTTAAACTCATCACGGTGTACCATATGAAACAAACCAACAGCTTGGTGTTTATATCATGGTCAGATAACAAACAGCTCACTGGAAGAGCTGTTGACGTATCTATACGAAATGTGCAAAGTTAATACAGCTCCCTTTTGCGAGCAGAGTGATCATGTGAATTGTGTGCAGACTTCACAAAAAACCTTTAAGCACCATTCCATGTAGTTAAGTTTGTTCTGTTTGACGTGCAGCTTTACTGAAACGAGATCTGACTATCAATTTGAGTTCATTTGTGTAAACAGAAATTAGATAAATGACAGGACACAGAAAAACTTCCTTTTCTTTAACATGTGATGTGGAATCTTACACATTTATCTGAAAATTCAGCCACAGAGAATTTTTCATCCAATATTGCAAGGATTGTATATGAACCTATCCTTCTGATGCAGTCTCAACTAAGATGGAGCGCTCAAACTCTCTGCCTTGAAGTTAGAACCATAACTAACTAATCCAGACTTAGAATGAACCAAGGCTACACTAACCGTAAACATGAATAGGTGTGAAAGAACAATTTTACTTGGGTGACAAGAAGTTTAGAAGCAGATTAAACCAAACATAGAGTTCATAACAGCTGATACAAGTAAAATATGAGTGTGTACTGTACCTTTGAAGAATTCCCCAGAGTAGTCTTTCGGTGACGACACCAGCGGACTGTCTAGATTTACAATGGACTTCATGACTATTTCCAAGGCATTCCGTCCATACTGTAGAAGTAGCAAACAGTCCATCACCACATTAGAATTGTGGCAGTTTATGCAACATATTACTTCATTCACAATGAGCCCAAATCTTATTGCCACGTCCTGGTTTTTGTTTTGATGAATTAAAATGACTGTGGTCATGCCGTTTCTCATTTCAATTGCAAAATACATGCAATAACTTAGAAAAGTAGCTAAATATTAAATAACTTGTGAAAAGTAAAATAAGCAACTGTAAAACCCCATTATTCCTCACCCAGATAATTAGAACATTACCTTGTTATCAAAGTTAAACCTGCTCAGGTCTCTGGTTTCAGTGGCACGTCTATCACCATGAGTTAGGGCACCCTGTCCAAAAGGTAAAACAAAAGTCAACATCCTAGGAAAAAAACCCTCAAAAACTGTAGGTGCTGCGAATTTGAAATTGAAAGAGAAAGTGTTGGAAAACACTGATCAGATCAGACATAATCTGGAGGAATTGTTCTCTGGTTGAAGATACTGGATGGAACCATGAAGTAAGGTATACAAAAATAATGTGCTTCATATTATTAACATGAGGCAATGGTGCACATCAAAAAATAACTCCAAGTACAGAGGTTGCAATGCTTTCTGAAGCTAGTCTTACATATGGGTGGGTCTGTTGCGAATCCCAACTTCCTATGCAACAAATAACATCACAGTATCTAGCTCCAGCCAATGTTAAATACCCAAGATGATTTCTGAAACACAAGTTCATAAAAAGGTTCCTTCAATACTGCCCAAGCAGCTGCTCATAAGGTCATATGTCATAGCAGCAAAATTAGGCCATTCGGCCAATCGAGTCTACATTCAATCATGGCAGATCTATCTTTCCCACTTAACCCAGTTCTCCCGTCTTATGCCCATTACCTTTAACCATCACCTTTTCAAGAATGCAACTTTCTCCTCTCTGGAGGAAATCGTGCTGGCTGATTGAGTGTGAACAAGGCTGTTAAATGTCTCTCTTCTTTCCTTTCCCATCTGCTCAGTTGATGTTGGTGCTTATATATTTTTATATTTTACCATGGTCAATGAAGTAAATTCAGTCATTTCATGAACTTCTTTAGCAGATCATGAAAGCAAACAGACTGAAACAGTAGAAAGATCTCAACCTTTCAGATCTAGTTGGCAAGTAATGAGGATGGAATAGGGAGAAAGACAACTAATAAAAATGAACCTGGGTGACAACGTTTTGGGTCACTTTTTTAAATTTCTCCTATTTGTTGGACTTGGTGTGAAACTGGAAATGCAACCTTGTTGGAAATGTTGTTTTAAAAGTTATGAACTTACCAAACTTTCAAGCCTCTTTGCAACAATAGAAGCAAATCTCTGTTCACCTGCCAATTCAGATATTAGAAAAACATACTCGGGAGAAGTCACCTGGTTTGACCGATGTGTTCTACCTGCGAATCAAACAATAATCAGTTTCCAGTTCCAGCAAAAGCAACTGCTCTTTTACCCAAAATCCGTTGATCTTAAAAGTCTCAGATCCATTAATTATAGCTGCAGATATTCAGCAGTGGAGCAGATGCCTGCTGATGGCAACCAGTGGTGAGGAATTTGAACATTTGGGTGATTTTGGCCAACAATTCCCTAGCTTCAGACATTACATCTAACTGGCAGTCGGTCTTCCACCAATTGTCTAAAATAAACTTAAACTTCATGTACAGAGAGGAGGGAACAAAACTGTGGCGGGTTCTCACCAAACTGTTGAATGGCACGGTCTGCACTCCAAGGCAGCTCCAGTGTCATGTGCACCCGTCGCCGTTGGTTCTTTACTCTGCGATCTGCTTGCAATGAAATCCCAGAACTGGCTGCTTCCGAAATTATAGCAATATTCTGGTGTGCAAAAAACAATAATCGAAAATGATCATCAGAGCATCGCTTGTGAAATAAATGTCTGACGAGAACTCCTCGTACCTTCTCCCCATTCATAAACCGATGCTTTTCCGTGATGTTGAGGATTTCCACAGGAACATCAAGTTCGGACCGAGACTCGTAGGATATACTGCCATCATCATTGCTTACAACCCTACCTTTCCGGCCTGTCATCTAGAAAATAACATTTCAATTCAAGAAGTTTAGCAACATTTGCATTACAGGAACATTTCAATATATCAAACAAGGAACAACAGCAATTAAAGATGAATACTATGAACAACTTAGTCATTTGTACCATTTCATAAGCATAAGCAGAATATTGCCTTTTGTCAAGTATGACATTTTATCAACTTAAAATCTTATTTTCAGAAATTAGACAAATCTCTAGGAAGTAATTAAAAATAAACATGTTTAATAGCTGCCTTTTTTGGTTTACTTGTTCTATTCCCCATTAAATGAAGGAAAACATTCTTAACCAACTTCTCTTCCTGCGCAGGGGCGAAAGTCCGTACTCACCCAGCTTCCTCTCATCCTCAGCACTACTTAAGCTTTTACCATATACACTTATTTGACCTTCCAGAATGCAACAACTCAATTTTTTTTCACCTGTCACTTCCCTGTTTCTATTACCAACTCAATATTATTCTGTAGCCAGACTCTCCTCCTCACTTACTACATCACTGCCAATTTACACAAGCCATGGTCTGAGAATGACAAGCAAATGTCCGACCTCAATGCTTGCACCAATTATGATGTGTGGCTGAAATCTTACATGTGCTTTTGTTTACTCTACATTTACAAAGATCTGTGCCTTTCTCGCCAAACACATCAACTCAATTGCTCTGCTGCCTCTATTTGAGCTTGTTACATTGTGTTTACCTCCTATCTCCATAGGACCCATCTTCACTGTAATCCCAACATAGATTATTTTGCATGGTTGTTTCCTTGTGGTTCAATATCAGGGCTCCTGTGGAACATCTCATGGCATGTCCACCTTATAGATGCCGGTCAGTTACAGGTACATGCACGTGACCACATGGTTCTCTTCACACTGACCTCTGCCACGTTGTCCGGGCCACCAAGCTCATCTATGAGTTCATCCAGTGTGTTGGGAGGTAGATCTTCAGCGAGCCTGTCCAGTTTCTCGAGTAACTCTCGTTTCATTTGCTGGGCTCTTTCTACTGCGTCTTGGCTGGCTACAATACTATGGCTACTGTTACCTAGAGTTTTATTTGGAGGAAAGAGAAATTTATTTTTCTTGAAAATGGACTCTAATCCCCTGCGAGCCTACCAATGCAAGGTTAAAACAAAGCTGTTTCACTCACATAATACAAACATGGCACTGCACTAATTGGTATTTCTGCACAGGTTTATTAACCTTATCCCACATTGGCAACACTTATACCTGAAGGAAGTGCATTGTTGGTTGTGCTGCTTATTGTCGTGGTGGAGAAGCTGGGCTTTTTAGATCCAAGGCCAGATGCTAGCAAGGCACTTTGGATAGAATCTGGATCAATGCTTTTCTTTTTCTTTTTCTTTTCTTTATCTTTCTTCCGGTCTTTCCTTACTAACCAAGGATCTATTAAAAACAAAAATGAAGAATATTGGGAGAACCAAAGGATTTCTTAAAAACAGATAATGAAAACAATTAGCTGAGGTCACCATTAATTAACATTAATCTCAATGATCAGCTTCACCACACAATCCACAGGATATCTACACCTTACCATCAAATGGCCATATCAAATCCTTTAGATTTCTGCTCCTCTAAAGTCATCCTCAACCTCCAGCCCTGGGAGAGCAACATAGATTTATCACAATCCTCTCTATCTCTTACAATATCTCAGTTAATATGCCCAACAGCTGCCATGTCTGACACACCCTTGGTGCAACACATCACTATCTATTCTCCCATTCCTTTCATCTTCATTACAAACAGAATCCTGAATGAATTCACCTGCTAAAACCTCCTGAAGATCCAGCTTCACCATCTCCCTGCCCCATCGAACTCGTACCCCTCAGAATTCTCCAAACTCCACATGACTCTTAGGTTAATGCTCTCAAGACATAGTCACATGGCGGACAGTACGAGTGAAGTAATGGAATGATTTGCAAGGAGTTGACTGATGAAACTTTTTCACATGCAACAATGGGAAGTGTAGCGTATTGAACAGTGAGCAAGACAAAGTACAGCTCAGCATTATTGATATGGAAATATATTTTGCTACAAGATATCTTGCCCTACCCTGTATCGGTGCACTGTGGATGGCTTGATATTATTCATGTGTAGCCTGTTCTTTAAATGTATTGTCTGTTCTTTAAATGATTGCATGCAAACAAATGCTTTTCCCTGTGCCTCAGTACACGGGACAATAAACTAAACTAAGTTCATCTAAATGTTTTCTTGATAAGTCTGGACACGTCCCACATAACGGAGAGTTTTATAACCTCATCATACTCTCAATTAAGGTTCATCTGTCTGTGTGGAATTTGCATTTCCATCCACATTTCAAAGAGGTATGGGCTGGTTCCTTAATGAATTATCTCTCGTGTAGGCGGCTGGTTGGGGAATCAGATTATAGGGTCGGGGCATGCGTGAACAAAAAAGATAAGAGGGAAGGGCAGAATGGGATTGCTCTAAGAGCAATTACTCAAAAGGCTCATGAATTATACGTCTTATATAACAGAAGGGTAAGAGGTAATTGCACAGTTAAAATGTGCCCCTCAGGTTACACCTCTTGATTCATCAGTTTCATAATTACATAGCTTTCTCCAACTTACCATCCTCTTCATCGGAAGATTCATCTCTGAAAGGATTGAAGTCATCATCAGCAGAACTAACAGAGTGAAAACTTTCTGCGTCACTGCCTTCACTTTCAGACCCTTCAGATTCACTCCCCGATGAGCTGCTCCCAGCCAGCCCTTTGGACTTGCGGGCTTTTTTAGCTTCCCGTTTGTCCTCATTAGCTGAGAAAATAAGAGTTAGATTTTAAATGATTCACAAAAGAGAAAGAATGAAATTTCGCAATTTTCAAATACGTGGATTTATGTCAATAGCTACCAATCAGCATCCCCTTTAATAAATATCAGAAAACAAATTGCTGTCCAGCCAAATAGCTTACCAAAAGATTGATCTAAGTGACAGGCTATCAAAGGCATTTCAATAATAAAGGATTCCAGATCTCATGGTCCTGGCTGCTGAGAGTTCAACCAATGGTAGGTGAAGGGAGGCAAAACTAAGTGTAAAAATGTAAGAAATGAGTCGGCCATGTGGCCCTTCATGCCTGTCTGCCATTCATGCACATAATGGTCAATATTCTATCCAGCACTCTCCCCATATACCTTGATGCCCTTAATACACAAAAATGTATTGATTTACATGGATCAACATAACTCAGCATTTAAACCGTGATAACTCAAGCACTGTACTCCCAGAAGCAACACGTTCACCAATATCTGTATAAGGTAAGGTCATACCTTTCCGTTTTTTCCCTTTGTTTTGTCTTGATGGACTGTCAATGGGAGAGTCTTGATTACTGAGCACATTCATTTCTATCCCCAACAAACTATACAGCTTTTTTCTGTCAGGTGCTGGGAAATGTTTCTCAACCAAAGACTGAAGAACACCTCTGCAACAATTTAAAAATAGAAATCAATAAAAAGCATTATGAATACGGTCACCGCATCAGATATAATCTTTTTCAGGAATGAATTAAGTTAATTTTTATCAAGATTTCACCTAATAAGACAATAGGCAGCAAAACAAGGTGCAATAGGAACTCAATGGAGTCAGGCAACACTTGCAAAGGGGATTGACAGACAACATTTTAGGTCGGGACCCTTCTTCAGACTGAAGGTGTGGGGGAGGGGGGAAGAAAAGAAACAGATCCCCCCTCTCTACTCCAGTCAACCGTTCAGCTTTCTCCCCCCCTACTCCATTAGCCTGAAGATAGATCCCAACTGAAAATATTGTCTGTCCATACACTCCACACAGTTGATACCATTAATCAGATGCATGACATTAGGAAAACCTGGGAAAAATACAGCTGTTATTCATGAATCGTTACATGAAATAATTGCTCACAATGCAATTATTTGCTATTTTAAACTGCCTGAACACACGTATTCATGTAGATTGGTCAGAATGCTCAAATGAAGCAGATACCGTTTAAAAAAAAAAATTAATGGAAATTTATTTGACCAAACTCTACCAGGCGTTAATGAAGACAGCTCAAGTTACTGATTTTTTGTTTACAAACCATATGATACTCCAGAGCTTTCGTAGCGCATTTAAAGAACGTGCATTTACAGAGTGTGATCACATCTGTGCTATGCCCGCAATGTTGAAAGGTACAGGGCCGTTTATAGCTTTTCCCTCAGTTTTCCTCGCTGGTACAAGACGTCCGTACGTACAAATGCTCAGCTCGTTTTGCATTACTACCACCTTTCAATTAACACTGACAGTAAGAAACATTTAACCTATGCAAACATACTTAGCAGTTGAAACAAAATCATTCAGTTCACCACCTCCTTCTTCCAGAGCTTCCAGGGTCCGTGCTTCTCCAGTGGACTGAAGACCAATAACCACACACTAGAAGTAATTGCAAAATTAAGGTATTAGAATGGTTTACATTTTATTTATCAGCAACAACTTGTACAACTTCCCCATTGCAATTTTAAAGAGTACATTTGCTGATTTCTCAATATTGGAAATAGATGGATGAAAGGTCATGTTACAGTCGTACAAGACATTGATGACGCCACATTTAGAGTATTGTGTTCAGATTCGGTTAACCTGCCATAGGAAAGATGGTGCTAAGCTGCAAAGGGTGGAGAAAGACTTTATTCACTGGTGCGCAGGAGGACGAGAGGCAATCTTATAGAGGTGTACAAGATCATGAGAAAAATAGATTGGGTAAATGCAGTCTTTTACCCAGAGTAGGGGCATTGAGAATCAGAGCACATGGGTTTCAGGTGCGAGGGGAAAGATTTAACAGGAGCCTAAGGGGCAACTTTTTATTTTTACACAAAGGGTGGAAAGTATATGAAATGAATTGCCAGAGGAGGTAGTCGAGGCAGGTGCAATCACAAGAAAAAACATTGACAGCCCTTTATTTATCATTCATCACCTTTCCATTCTTGATCTCTTCCCGGGCAAGTTGTACTATTCTCCTAACTTTGGAAGCAATGCAGAGATACTTAAAAAAACGCTGATGTGCCGACCAGAACTGCCCCCACATGGACTTCTTCATCCGCTGCTCTGCATCAATCAGCTCCGCTGACATTTGAAATTTCTCCCTTGCCTCCACCCACTGAAAAGATTAAAAAGTCAGCATTCAACAAAATAAATATATATTTTAAACAATTCAGGACCGATTCAGGCTTCATTGAAAGAGAGCTGGTAACTTAATATCTTCATTTGTGCTCTCAAATATCCTGGCTACGATTATAATTCTAAACATTTACTATTCCTTGCTATTATTTAGAATTTTAGATTCTTGATGAGTAAGGGTGTCAGGATAGGGTTGAGAAGGTAAGATAGATTAGCCATGATTGAATGGCAGAGTAGACTTGAAGGGTCAAATGGCCTAATTCTGCTCCTAGAACTTGTGAACTAATCTAGACTGTAATTTATGCTTCAATGAAACATAATATTTCTACACTTAAGGAAAAACATCAGTTACTTCAAAGCTGAATTTTAACACAAAAGGATTTATGATGGTGTTAATCTTCAATTCTAGCAGCTGCAGATCCCCCTGCAAACAAAGAGGTGCCTGCAACCCCCCCCCCCCAAAAAAAAAAAACAAAGCTTTGCACCATGACTTACCAGCTTTACTGCTCTATTATACATCTTTATGTAATCTTGACTGAGGGGAACTTCTTCAATTTTGAAGGTTACTCCAGAAAAGCTCAGTTGTCTTGCTATATACATTCCTCTTAGCTTCATATCCATGGCAACTATTTCCATTGCCCCAACACCTCTGTTTTAACAAAACAAGATTTTTAAAGAAGAAACATGATTTACAGAATTGGGCTGAAACATAACCATTACAAGGAATTAGCTCATTCTAGCTGACAGATTGTTATCATTATATTTCAATACTTAAATGTTTGGATTGTATTTTACCTCCTCTCAACAGCCTGAATGAAGTCATTGAACTCTTTGAATGGTGTGCCTTCACCCCAGATTCCAAGTCGATTCATATAAGCCATATTGCGAGGTTCTGATGCACCTATTATGGAGAATAATACCATAAGTACAATGGAAGAACATCATTCAGTTTAGTGTCACGTGCACCAAGGTACAGCAAAAAGCTTTTGTTGCGTGCTACCCTGTCAGCAGAAAGACAATACATGATTACAATAGAGCCATTCACAGTGCATATGGGAATAACGTTTACATAAGGGAATAACGTTTAGTGCAAGGTATAGCCAGCAAAGTCCGATTGAGGATAGTCCAAGGGTCACCAAACAAGTAGATAGTAGTTCAGCACTGCTCTCTGGTTGCGATAGGATGCCCGATAACAGCTGGGAAGAAACTGTCCACGAATCTGAAGGTGTGCGTTTTCACACTTCTATACCCTTTGCCCGATGGAAGAAGAGGGAGTGGTCAGGGTGCGACTCGTCTTGATTATACTGCTGACCTTGTCGAGGCGGCACGAGGTATAAATGGAGTCAATAGAAGGGAAGTTGATTTGTGATGGTCTGGGCTGTGTTCACAATTCGTTGCAATTTCTTGCGGTCTTGGATGGAGCTGTTCCCAAACCAGACGGTGATGCATCCTGATACAATACTTTCAATGGTTCATCTGTAGGAGTTGGTAAGTTGTAGGGGCCATGCTGAAACATCATGATTCATAATAATGAAAAGGCCTAAATATACTCACAAATCCCTTTTCCACAGTTTCGCATCATCTTTGTGCACAGACAACAGTACAGCAAGGAACAGGCCCTCTGGCCCACCATGTCTGTGCTGACCATGACGCCAATTTAAACTCAAAATCTGTCTTCACATGGTGCATATTTCTCCTTTCCTTGCCTGTTTAAGAGTCTAAATGCCTCTTGAGCCATTATCATGTGCATTTCCAACTCTGTCCAACTTCTCCTTAGAACTTATACTCTCTAATCAAAGCAACATTTGGGTGAGCACCTCCTCCAAAGCCCACAGACCCTTCCTGTAACACAATCAGAACTGTACCAAATGTGGCCTGACCAGAGTTCAATACAACCACAACATGGCTTGCCAACTTTTATACTCTACACCCCGATCCATAAAGGCAGCCTGTAGACCTTGTTTATACACCTCGTCTAAATATTACCACATTCTGGTAGTTATGGACTTGCTCACAAGATCTGTCCATCAATATTCCCAAGGGTCTTATCATTTGCTTCACGATATTCTCTTGCATTTGACATGCTGACATTTGGCATTTCACCTCACTTTGTAAAGTAATCACGCGATCCACATTTGATTCTCCCACATACAAGACCACATTGCTCAATGAGGAGACTGGTGGTCGTGGAAGGCAAGAACAAAGGGAATTTATCTTAGCATGGAGGTGAGGGGACAAAAGTGGAAGTACAGGAAATAGAGATGTCAACTGCAATAGAGCAGCAGGTAAAGAATAAGGAAGACATTTCAAAAATATTGACGTGGAAAGTCCTGTCAACAGCCTAGATACAGTAGAAACAGAAACAAAGATAATAAAGGAATTGCAAGAAGCAATATGGAGAGATACTTATGAGAATTCATGGACTTAATAGATCTCATGTAATCCCCCCCCCCCCCACCACCAAGTTGGAGACAGACACACAAGATAGGAAATGAAATTTCACATGTAAATCACATGATATGTTTTGAGTATAGGAGCAGGGAGGTTCTACTTCAGTTGTATAGGGTCTTGGTGAGGCCACACCTGGAGTATTGCGTACAGTTCTGGTCTCCAAATCTGAGGAAGGACATTATTGCCATAGAGGGAGTGCAGCGAAGGTTCACCAGACTGATTCCTGGGATGTCAGGACTGTCTTATGAACAAAGACTGCATAGACTCGGTTATACTCTCTAGAATTTAGGAGATTGAGAGGGGATCTTATAGAAACTTACAAGATTCTTAAGGGGTTGGACAGGCTAGATGCAGGAAGATTGTTCCTGATGTTGGGGAGGTCCAGGACAAGGGGTCACAGCTTAAGGATAAGGGGGAAATCCTTTAGGACCGAGATGAGAAGGAATTTTTTCACACAGAGAGTGGTGGGTCTCTGGAACTCTCTGCCACAGAGGGTAGTTGAGGCCAGTTCATTGGCTATATTTAAGAGGGAGTTAGATGTGGCCCTTGTGGCTAAGGGGATCAGAGGGTATGGAGAGAAGGCAGGTACGGGATACTGAGTTGGATGATCAGCCATGATCATATTGAATGGCGGTGCAGGCTCGAAGGGCCGAATGGCCTACTCCTGCACCTAATTTCTATGTTTCTATGAAAGTGAGAGCAGGATGACAACTGGCAGCAAAAGTAACAAACTATTTAAATTCAATGCAAGTGTAGAAGGCAGAAGCAATACAGACATCAATGTTGCAGAGACGGAATTGAGGGATTGGAGGAACCTTGGGGGGACAAGTAGGACTAAAACTAATATCATTCCACAGCTGGGTCCATGAGATCCCATAGATACTACTTTGCAAAGGAAGGAGTAAGTGGAGAAGGGGAGGTTGTTCAGCACTAGAACAAGTTCTGCCAAGTGAATGAGAACAAGAGGCTAGTGCACATGAATTAGATGGCCATGGGGAAGATGAGACACAAGGAACTGCAGATGCTGGCACATTTAGGAACAAAAAAGCAGAAACTGTCAAAGTGGTTGAGCATCAGAGATGTTATGAAGTTAAATGGGAAAGGAAGGTACAAAGGTGGTAAGAATTCTGATGATAGGTTATTTCTGAAACATTTCATTCTCTCTTCACCGACGCTGCCTGATCTGCTTCACATTTCCTACATTTTCTGTTTTTACTATTTCAGGTTCCTTGCACCTGCATATTTTGCATGTCAATGGCCAGGGTCCTGCTTTATAATTATGCTCCTCCATCCAGCTTGCCCCTAAGTAAATACATTTACTTTAGTGATCACAAAGACAAAACTAAAGCTCCCACATTTGCATACCTGTTGCACTGGCATACACAACGCGTGCCTTTGGCAATTTGTTCTGCAGTTCCAATACTGCCAGTCCAGTTTTTGTGGGTTTTGAAGAACCAACAGGTGACAGATTTTTGGCTTTATGGCATTCATCAAAAACTATCTGCAATAATCTAGTTAAGGTTATTTTTAACTATATTAACTGTAAATAGCATGCAACCATCCAGTTAATTACAATGGTTTTATTCTCAAAGCCAAGTTCCAATTCCCATTAAATGTGCCATGAAAGATGCTGAATGACGGAAGTGCCCACAGGTGAAGGTTATGCAGGAAGCAAAGCAAGCTATAAATGGATGCCATGGATTTAGAAAGATGCGTAGTTCCAAGATCCAAATTCCACTCCAACAGACAACCAGCATTTCCTTAGTGCCATGGGAAGACAAGCCCATATGACATTGGTCAGGTAGACATAGATGAGGGCAGTCCCGTCTACTGGCAATGGACAGCAATATTACGTCAAAGTATCTAAATATACAACAAAACTAAGCATTCTCTTGTCTACCAGACAAAAATAGCCATACTACAGTGTAAAACAAAGGATATGTGAAACAAATCACCGTGGACATTGTTCATTTAATACATCTCTGTAGAAAACAGTACTTTTGGTTTTATTACTTGTGGAATTACCTGTTATTACCTGTTTATTACAGAGATACTTAAATTCTGTACTAATAAAAAGGATACAACCCCATCAAAGTCTTCTCCGCACCAATGCAAAAGCTGCTTTAACCTGGTTTTATATTTTCCACCTGATTGACTTTCACCAATTAGTGAAGAATATGTTGCAAAAATGACACCTTTCTTCACACTTCCATTTTGTTTGGAAGAGATTTTTCCATACTTGAACTGGAAAACAAACAAGTGTAGTTATGGTGACATTATTAGTGTACATAATTCCAACATTGGTTGCCAAGACCCAAAGTGTGAAGAAGGTACGAGCCAAAATTATGCACACAATGTTATAAGTGCAGTCAATTTTAGATATTCCAGGATACATCATATCAATCTGCAGCCCAAACCATGCAATTCAGGATTTTCCAATCTTACCAAGAATTTGAAAAGGACTCCAGTAATGTGGGAATGGAAATGGGAAAAGACTTGCTTAAATAAACTAAAAATACCAGGAAGTTTATTTATTGTCATTAGTTCCTTACACTGGTCATGTTTCCTTTTTCTTTTTATGCAAAGCTCATCTTCTTCCACATCTTGGGTACATATACTTGTCACCCCTGGGTTTTACCCGTGCAGGGAGCATTCAATCCTATCAAGCTTCACCAAATAACTACATGCATTTAGATTTAGATAGTGAGACTTTAGAAAATCATTAAACGTGTTGAAAACTAATTGTCAAATTTAAAATAATGTGCAACATTGTAATACTTCATGGCCACAAGCGTTCACTTGCATTTCCCAGTTCCTAATCACCCATGAAGCAAAATACCCCCCTTATACCCACTGAGACTCTCCAGTGATCAATTCAGGAGCCTTAAACTAAAATACAGAAATGTCAATCCGTAATGGGAAAGGCTGGAAGCAGCGAGGCTATGGAAAGTGGAAAACACTATTATCTTGTTGAAAAGCGTACAAATCTAAATTGGCCTCAAATATATACTTGTCAGTTGTACAGAGCCCTGGTGAGACCACACTTGGAGTATTGTGTGCAGTTTTGGTCCCCTAATTTGAGGAAGGACATTCTTGCTATTGAGGGAGTGCAGCGTAGGTTTACAAGGTTAATTCCCGGGATGGCGAGACTGTCATATGCTGAGAGAATGGAGCAGCTGGGCTTGTACACTCTGGAGTTTAGAAGGATGAGAGGGTATCTCATTGAAACATATAAGATTGTTAAGGGCTTGGACACACCAGAGGCAGGAAACATGTTCCCGATGTTGGGGGGAGTCCAGAACCAGGGGCCACAGTTTAAGAATAAGGAGTAAGCCATTTAGAACAGAGACGAGGAAACACTTTTTCTCACAGAGTGGTGAGTCTGTGGAATTCTCTGCCTCAGAGGGCGGTGGAGGCAGGTTCTCTGGATGCTTTCAAGAGTGAGCTAGATAGGGCTCTTAAGGATAGCGGAGTCAGGAGATATGGAAAGAAGGCAGGAACGGGGTACTGATGGGGGATGATCAGCCATGATCACATTGAATGGCGGTGCTGGCTCGAAGGGCCAAATGGCCTACTCCTGCACCTATTGTCTATATAGTAGGAAAATGGATTTAGTTATGAAAGAAAAGTGGACTAGTTCCCCCTTTAACATAAAGGACACCACCTTCAAAAAGAACTGTTCATTACCTTATTCAGCGCGTGAACCTGAATATTTTTTGCTCCAATGTCTCTCAGATCCCTTTCAGCATCATACTTCAAGTCATTGGATACACTAAACCTGTAATAAGCACAGAACCTCAACTGTAACCAACTGCAGTAAACACGTTTTGGATAATTTGGATTCATGTTGTTTCCACTTACCATATTGACCTTTTTCTACCAAGAAGGTAATTTTCAAAAATGATGCCAGCAATGGTTCTGCCTTTACCCACACCAGCCCCGTCCCCTATCAGGAAGGCTGCACGGTCCCCATTGGGGAGGAATGTTTCATGTTGCTGTGGTTCAAAACAATAAATGTTGCACAAGACTTAGTAATGGCCACACTTGGATCAGAGGGTGTTGCTGCTCAACTTATTTGCATGTAGACCAATTGTTTTAAAAGCTCAATACCTGAGCAGCATAGGTAATTGCTTCCAGCTGCAAAGCAGACAGCCAGCCACTGTCAATGGTCTCCTCCTGTAGAGTCAACCGATACCAAACATCAGGAGGTGTCACACTTGATAAGGAACTGGTCTCCACAACTGGATCAGGATGGCGCAATCCAACTTTTACTTTTAACAAAATTAATACATTTGTGAAAGTTAGACAGGTTTGCTGGTGTTAAGCACTAAACTATTATCTGCTTTAGAAACCGTGACAATCCAGATATAGTAGACTTTAGAACATACATTTTTACTGACAAAAAAAAATGACATGACCCCAAGAAATTGGTCAGACTATCTTGAGATGGCCTGTAGTTTTGAATGACTGCTTAATTCTAAAGAGCTGGTGGGGACTTGTTACATCCTCAAAAAATTCCAGAAGATTTGTCAAGCACGATTTCCCCTTCATAAATCCATCCTGACTTGAACCGATCCTGTTACTGCTATCCAAATGTGCCGCTATTACATCTTTGATAATTGACTCCAGCATCTTCCCCACCACCGATGTGAAGCTAACTGGTCTATAATTCCATGCTTTCTCTCTCCCTCCTTTCTTGAAAAGTGGGATAACATTAGCTACCCTCCAATCCATAGGAACCGATCCAGAATCTATAGAACATTGGAAAATTGCGTCCACAATTTCCAGTACCCTGGGCTGCAGACCATCAGGCCCTGGGGATTTATCAGCCTTAAGTCCCATCAGTCTACCCAACACAATTTCCTGACTAATGTGAATTTCTGTCAGTTCCTCCATCACTCTAGATCCTCTGGCCACTAGTACATCTGTGAGATTGTTTGTGCTTTCCTTAGTGAAGACTGTTCAACTCGTCTGCCATTGCCTTGTTAATCGCAAATGTATTGCAAGATATAAACTTTCAGTATTCAGTTATTATAGTAATTCAGTAAACTTGACTACTAAATTAAAATAGAGGTAGACAAATGAAATGAGGACTTTGAGAAAAAGGCTTACGCTTCATTGGCATATATTCAGCATACGTGTCCGCATGCCCCATCTCCTCATCGTCCTCCTCCTCAGGTTCCTCTTCATCTTTCAGAGGCAATTTCTATTAAATATTAAGAGAGAGATTAGGACAACAAACTGAAAACACAGCCAAAGAACAGACGATCTATTTGGGATCTCTTCCACTTTCTTCATTAACTCTTAAAAGCAAGCACAAAACTTTTATAGGAAAAGGTAGTTTTGGATTGGTTTTCAAAGATTGGCAGGCATTAGTGGTCAACAGCAGTTACACAATTACAAAGAATGAAAATCATAAATCTCCCAAAGGAAAAAAACAACAAAATTGACTTAAAAAAGAAATACTGTCTAGATTCAATGTATCTTAGTTTAAATTAAGGGGAGAAAAATCCCATGCACATTTTAAGAATCACGTGTTCCATAAGGAATGATGATCATGGAACATCCTGTCCCATACTCCTTGTACATGAACTTTGTATACTAGTAAGCAGCCACATTATAAAGGTCACCATAACATGTTGAAAACATTAGCGACGCAGTGGTGCTGGTTTCCAACGGGAACGGTGACGGACACATCACACATCTCTGTCCTCCAGTTCCTGCAGACTTCTGCCGCTGGAAGTATAGGATTTTGTTGTGTGTGATTTATCATCATTCCTTACAATTCTATGTACGACAATGATCACAACTTCTACTGAAGTGTGGATGGCTGTTGGCTCGCTAGAAGCTCATCCGCCATTTGACAGGTCTTGTTTTTGGTCCAGCCGGGGGTCCACAGCCCTGTTACAAGGAACCCCCCCCCCCCCCCCCCCACCTGACCTGAACATTGAAATGCAATAATTCTGTAGTGATACAGAATACAATTGTTGCTGCTAAACTATACGAAGAACAGATTGCATTGGAGTGGGTGCGGTGGAGTTTCACCAGGATGTTGCCTGGGATGCATTGTTTCTGTTACAAGATGACACTGATGGGCTGGGCTTGCTTTGCTTGGAGTAGAGGTATACAAGATTGTGAGGGATGTTGAGCGTGTCGATAGTGGGAAGCTTTTCTCTGCCGTAGATGAATGTGAAATTGGAGTGCGTAAATTGATACGGGTTCTGAGGAAAAACCCACAGGGTGGCCAAAATCTGGCCTACACTGGCAGAACTATAGAGTATTTGCTTCAAGTCCTCACTGAGATGAAGACAGGCACCATCTTTTAGGCAACAACTTTCAACTGAATGCAGTTAGGCTCTGGGCCAGGTTGGAAAAACAAAGATCACTATGCAAGCTATGTCAGACTATCAGCATATAATTACAAGTCCAAATAGAAATCTTGAAAGGAACAGGTAATAGCACCACGCCTAAAAAGACCTCCGTGCATTTCCACTGACAGTGTCAATGTCAAATATAATTACCGGAGTGGGAGAGAAGCTCCGCACTTTGATGTCTTCATTGACCCATATTCGAGTCACCTCTTTACTCAGTGATTCCTTCTTCACACCATTGTTCAAATCAGCTGCAAACAACATATACAATCGCTTTAACTCTAAATAGCCACCATTTCCAATTATATTATTAATGCTAATTTAAAATGTATGCCTGATCATCCACAATACAAGTTCAAATTATATTTGTCAGTATATTTTGGCAGAACAATAAAAATACATTAATCAAAAACTTAACTCGTCCTAAACTAATGAAGTGATTTAACTCGACTTCATGCTTGTGCTCGGTTACATTGCATCCATTAAATTTTCAGGATAAAATATTTACAAAAAAGCAAAAAAGAGTGTGGTCTGAAAGAATCCATAAAACAATTAACATTCCAGACCACTATTATTTCACCAGTTCTAAACATTTGTCATCCATGCCGAAAAAGGGTCTCAACCCAAAATGTCATTTATTCCTTTTCTCTAGAGATGCGGCCTGACCCACTCCAGCTATTATGTCCATCTTCTAGTTAGACACTAACTCACCTTCTACAGATGCTGCCGGACCTGCCTAATATTTTAAGTTTCTGCTTCAATCATTACTCCCCGATGTACATTCAATGCCACTGCTTTATTCAGTGAAACACTGCAGATTCAGTCCCAATTATTATACAATGCAAAGGTGTACTGGAAGATATATACAAACATACCTCAGCCCCACACCAACAACATGCAAACATAACTGTAAAAGATGCCCAAACACAAAGTTATAACCAGGGATGAGATGCAAAGAAAATTTACCAAAGAAATTATCAAGGCTGCAGGATTGCTTGGTATATAGTACATTTACAAAATCACCAGTGTGGAAACAGGATAAATAATTCTAACCTCTGACCTCTGGTACTAAATACGGGAGAGAGTGCTGGGCCAAACTTCACAGCATATCAAACTTCAACCAAAAATGTTGCCCACTAATCCACCACGGAATCACTAGGCATGCCTCCATTGTGTTGAGCGTCTGTGATCTGATATTACTACCTTACCTGGATTATTTGCCATCTTAGAAGTGAGTAGTACAATTTCTGTAAGGAAGTTAAGTAGGGGAAAAAGTTTCTGATGCATTCTGGAAAGTCGCTCAACTTCCTTGCATTAATAATATTAAATACTTATTTAACAAAAATCTTCAGTTATGTTTCAAATTAATGGTTCTTTTCTGATGATTTTTTCTAAATATGTTTCTGGACTAATTGTACCTAATAAGCAGAATCTTCAAAAGATTATATAAATTTAACCCACACTTAATCTTTACCAGACAAAAATAAATGGCTACATTACAGACAAGAATTACACAACCTCTTCAGCCAAATCTTACAAATGGCCACATGGCTACAGTGCGAAGCGTAAATTGGCAAAAAGAGAATGCTGTTGTGCTCTTTCATTCTATATACCTATGAAAACAATGATCAGCTATTTTGCAATTGAAAGCATGGAGTCTTGATTAACACTGTTAAAGGATGAAATTACAGAGTGTATGTGGAGGGATCAACTAGGAACAGGATGTTCTAGATAAGTATGGTGTATTGGGTTAATTGACGATCTGGTGGTGGAGGGGCCTTTCAGAAACAATAATCATATTATGATGAATTTTATATTGAAATTTACATTGATCAATCTGATATCATGGTATTAAATTTGAATAAAGCAAACGACAAGCAGGGAGCAAGCAGGTGGCTTGGCTTTATTCAAATCTGTAAAACAATAAGAGTCATTGACAAGTTATTTGCAGGTTCGGAGGATACAACGTCTGTGGTGCTGCAGGGATTAATGTTAGGGTCCCAGCTCTTCACAATCTAGATCAATGATTTAGATGAAGAGGTCAAGCACAATATGTCCAAATTTGCTGATGAGACAAAGCTAAGTTACAAGAGGGGTTTCAGCAAGATATGGATATGAAGTGGAAAAGTAAGGAAATAGAAAATGAAACAAAGATAATGTGGAAAACATGAGGAGAGGCACTGGTTGAAAAATAAAAGGAGTATTCTAGTAAATCTTCTTGGCATTCACTTGCCCATTTATGTGCCTGTTGATGTTTAATAAACTACATCTTCACAATCACATTGCTAAAGAATTTAATAAAATGCACATCCAATGGTTTGATGTTCAGACTGCAAATGCAAGAAAGTATTACCAACTTGCATCCGTTCAACTTACCTATGCAGTTTAACTAAGAACATTTCTCTAAATAATTTTAAATCAAATATTCTACAATATTTAAGTGCATTAACAGCAAATTATCTCCCTGGTCTGTCTTAATTATTGTTTCAAATCTTTCTAAAGTTATACAGAATGACCAAATTCAAACAAAAATGATCTTAAATGCAAATAACTTACTGGCTGCTGTTGTAATGGGTTGAACAATATTAGATGGTGGCTTCATTTTCATCAGTTCAGATAAGCTGTTGTTTTTAAGCAAGTCTTTAAGTTGGATCTGGTCCTTGGATGATGCCGTAGCCAATGCTGGAGCAGCAGTTGAGGTGAGTGCGAGGGAGCTGCTATGAATTATTTTTGCTACAGTGACTGTGGGACGAGAGACTGTATTTACAGGTGCCTTTGTCACAATTAATGTTGTTCCAAGGTTTGGCAGCTGATTCAGCTGATTTAGCACAAAAGTGGTAGCTGTTGGTGGCTGTTGACAGAAAAATATAATTATAGAAATGAAAATGGTCTCATGTTTGAAGTAGAACAACCAGAAAGTCAGAGGAGGTTTGCAATCATTTCTCAGCCTAAAATGGAATCGTGGCCCAGTGGAAGTTTTTAAAATGACTCAGCAGTTCAATAAAACAGACTGAGGCTATACTTGTAGCCCATCCACTGGCTGTGGTGATGAACAAATTAAATCAGGAATTAAGAGCAAGGTGAACAGCATTTACAATTAAAGAAAGAAGAAAGAAAAGGATAGTTTACAGAATGAGATGAAAAAGCAGGAAGCCCATGTAGAGCAAGTTGGATTAAGTGGCCTATTATGTGCTGTTCACCGCTGTACAGTCGCATGGAATCAGGAAATAGTACAGAAACTCCATTAAAAAATAATCTAATTCATCACCTTATGTACAGACAGCTCAAAGGTTACTCCTGCTGAAAAGATTGAAACAAGAATTCTGAAACATTACAGAAAACTAAACCTAAAATTGCAACTGTCGTTATAGAGCACATTTACAGTAAAAACAACATATTTAACTTTATAAATACTAACACTAATGCATTGGATCAGTTTTAATTAAAGGACAGGGAAATATTAAACAGCAACTTTAAATAGAGCAGTGATGGTGAGGCAAAGGGGTGGAATTCACAATGATTGTAGTACAGGGTGAAATAATTAGACATATTGAGTGTGAATCAGCTCCATGCAAGAGCAATCCTGCCCACACCATTCCTCTGCTCTCTCACCATATTCCTGTAAATTAATTTCCTTCAGATACTTACTTCAGCTCCACTTTTGAACTGCCATTGAGTTATATTATGGTAGAACATATGAAGGCAATGACAAGGACCTCTGGAGCATTGATGTACTGAATGTGTAAGTCCATAGATCACTGAAAGTGGCAACATAGGCAGGTAGGGAGTGACAAGGGCATTTGATATGCTTGCCTGCATAAGCGAGGACAATGAGTGCAAGAGTTGGGATGTCATTTGTACCTACACAAAACATTGAATTCTGTTGGAATAGTGTTTAGTTCCAATGATTACTATGGGAAGGATACAGTAGCAATAGAGTGCAGAAGCAAATATTCTGGATGTTTGGTGGTTATGATGTAGGGAAATTGGACAGGCTGGGTTTATTCTCTGACACATGAGAGGCCAATGTCAGAAATGTCGGGTTAATAAAATTACAAGGAGCAGAGCAAGAAGTGGATAGTATGTTTCTTTCCCATGGCAGGGAAGTCTAAAATTAGATGGGATGTTTAAGGGATGAGGAGAGAAATTTAAAGATGATGAAAGGATTAGGTTTTTCATCACAGAGGGCAGTAAATATCTTGAATGAGCTGCTGGATAAGGTGGTAGAGGCAAATTCTGTGTCCTGCAATCACAGTCAGGGCCAATTGCAATGCATCTAACTCTGGTTTCTATTTTAATCTAGACATTTCAGTCACATCCAAAATAAAGAAACAGCTGTAGAAATTAAATTATATAAAAAGCCATTTTCACCTGCTGCAAGCCACCAGATGACAAAGGTGACATCAAGCCAGTGTCCAGTGGATCTGCATCAAAAAGGTCATTCGGGCTAATCCCACTTTCGCTCAGAGCAGCAAGCAGAAGATCTTGGCCTGGGTCTGTCATCTAGATATCAACAAAATGGATTATTACATTATGCCTTCCTCAGACTGGGTCTGTCATCTAGACATCAACAGAATGGATTTTTACATTATGCCTTCCATAGCCAAAGTAAACATGAAACTCAAAACAATAGCACCAAACACACTTTTGCCGTTAGTTTTTTTATGCACGACAGCTCAGTGTCATGACATACAAGGGAATAGTTTTGTGGAAAACACACCAATGGTAAATGTAATCTTGCTATGAAACAATTCTTCAGTGGATCAGTTGGGAGTCTTCTTGGCAACATGGTCGGTCGGGTATCTGTCTGTTAGCCTCTTCTGGAAGCATCTGGAGATTGATTTTCATGTCACAATTTTTAAGTAATTTATCTCCCATTCGATGGATGTTTCTGGAAAACTTATCCTGCTTTTATTGGGGAAGGTTAAATGTTGTTATTATTGTACCGGCCGAAACTACTTCCTCTGGCATCTTGTTCCATGTATCCACCATCCTATGAGTGAAAAGTGTTGCCATTGGGGTTCCTGTCAAATCTTTCCTCTCTCACCTTAAACCAATGCCCTCTAGCTCTAGATTCCCTTACCCTAGAAAAAAAGATTATTCACCCCATCTCATCCCCCTCATGATTGTATACACTAACGATTACCTCAGTCTCCTATGCTGCAAGGAATAAAGTCCTAGTCTGCTCAACCTTTTCCTATAACTCTGTTCCTTTTGTCCTGGCAATATTGTCTAATCCTTTCCAGCTCAATTGCATTTTTCCTATGACACGATAACAAAAACTCCAAGTGAGCTGAACACTGAACACAATACTTCCAAGTGCAGCCTGTACGCAAACCTCACACTCAGTGCCCTTTCTATGGCACCACCTCCAGGGAACTATGCACTTGTATTCCAACATCTTTGTCCTACAACACACCCAATGTTCCCACCATTCACTGCAAAAGTTTTATCATGAATTCAACTCCATTTACCATTCCTTGGCTCACTTACTGAGCTCATCAATATGCAGCTATAATAAGCGAGTTCGGTATTTCAACTGCGCATGCCCAGGTCATAGGTCACTCGAGATAAACTTTCACGGCAGCTGAGATGCTGCGTGTATACAGACCCTCGTTTCATCCATAGTCAGGACCAAACCCAGGTCTCTGGCACTGCAATTTTGTTGAATTGCTACTGGAGTTAGATAAAGCAGAACAAGTACGAGTGGGTGATGGGCGTGGACTTGGTGGGCCAAAGGGCCTGTTTCCGTGCTATCCCTAAACCAAATTAATCTAACTAGGTGAAGGCGAGTCTAGGTGTATGGGTTCCATTCTCACTCGGGCTGCCCTCCCGGGTTATACAGGATTATTATACAGGGGTGAACCACGCACGCCTCTCATGCATAACCCCAGTAGGCAGATTTGTGAGCGGAGTCTCATTACCGTCCACGTCCCGAGTGTCCCATTCCTGTCCGGGGGCAGCCAGAGATGTCCGGGGTGACGGGACACCGGCCGGGAGCAGTGGCAGCCCCAGGCTTACAGCCAGCGCGGAGAAGTGCTAACTCCAGCTCAACTCCTGAGGAACCCGTTCCCCGACACTGCACCTCTCACCTTATCCAGTGGCTGTCGGTTAACCCCCTCGGAGAGAGAGAGAGAGAGAGACAGAGAGAATGTCCTCCAACGCTGCCAGGAGAGGTTCTGATGAATTCCAGAGGGTGGGGTTGTGAAGTGAGATAGAAATAAGATCGAATTAATGTTCATAAAAGAGCGACGTCTGCCCGCTATCGAGTTGACAGAATTCTAGATTAATTAAATTGTGGATTACTTAGCAATTTATACAGTTTATACAGCCAGCGCTTCGTTCACTTTTTCTTTATCACGAATGACCTTTGACAAATCCCATGATTCCTTGCGTTTTTCTGAATACCGAACTTGCTTATTCTTGACAACCTTCTTAGCAGTCTATAATTCTACCCAGTTTATCATCATCTGTAAACTTACCAACCATGCCTTAGGTTTTCTCACCCAAATCCACATGGATGTTGAACAATGATGCCAGCACTTACTTGAGGCACACTGCTGGTCACGGACCTCCAGTCCTAAAAACAACCTTCCACTACTAATCTCTACTTGCTACCATGGAGTTAATCGGTGTGCACTGTGGTTACAAGTTGGTTTACCCTGTAGTCACAAAGGCAAGTGGTTCGGGAACTGAATCTAAGATTAGGGAACTTCTAAAGTATGTGCAATTTGCCTCAGCAAGCTTATTGTTTCATTTCCCAACTCAATATTTTTGCGGAAGTATATACAACTATTTTAATATCCACTCAGAGCAAATAACAAATTTAAACACACTTACTAGATGGATCAGCTATACAATGCCTTCCATAATGTTTGGGACACAGACCCATCACTTATATATTTGCTTCTGTACTCCACAATTTGACATTTGTCCATGTGGTTAAAGTGCACAATGTCAGATTTTATTAAAGGCCATTTTTATACATTTTGGTTTCACCATGTATAAATTACAGCTGTGTTTATACATAACCCCCCCCACATTTCAGGGCACCTTAATGTTTGGGACACATGGCCATTGTAATTGCTTAGGTGTGTTTGTTTAATTGCCTCCTTAATGCAGGTATAAGAGTGTTCTCAGCACCTAGTCTTTCCATCACATTTGGTAACTTTTATTGCTATTTATCAACATGAGGACCAAAGTTGTGCCAATTAAAGTCAAAGAAGCCATTATGAGACTGAGAAACAAGTATAAAACTGTTAGAGACATCAACCAAACCTTAGGTTTATCAAAATCAACTGTTTGGAACATCATTAAGAAGAAAGAGAGCACTGGTGAGCTTACTAATCGCAAAGGGACTGGCAGGCCAAGGAAGACCTCCACTGCGGATGACAGAATTATCTCTATAATAAAGAAAAATCCACAAACACTTGTCCAACAGATCAGAAACACTCTTCAGCGAAATTTCATAGCGAAAGGATTTGAGTATAGGAGCAGGGAGGTTCTACTGCAGTTGTACAGGGTTTTGGTGAGGCCACACCTGGAGTACTGCGTACAGTTTTGGTCTCCAAATCTGAGGAAAGACATCCTTGCCATAGAGGGGGTACAGAGAAGATTCACCAGACTGATTCCTGGGATGTCAGGACTTTCATATGAGGAAAGATTGGATAGACTCGGTTTGTACTCGATGGAATTTAGAAGATTGAGGGGGGATCTTATAGAAACCTACAAAATTCTTAAGGGGTTGGACAAGCTAGATGCTGGAAGATTGTTCCCGATGTTGGGGGAGTCCAGAACAAGGGGTCACAGTCTAAGGATAAGGGGGAATTCCTTTAGGACCGAAATGAGGAAAACATTCTTTACACAGAGAGTGGTGAGTCTCTGGAATTCTCTGCCACAGAAGGTAGTTGAGGCCAGTTCATTGGCTATATTTAAGAGGGCGTTAGATGTGGCACTTGTGGCTAAAGGGATCAGGGGGTATGGAGAGAAGGCAGGTACGGGATACTGAGTTGGATGATCAGCCATGATCACATTGAATGGCGGTGCAGGCTCGAAGGGCCGAATGGCCTACTCCTGCACCTATTTTCTATGTTTCTATGTTTCTATGTTTCAGGAGTCAGATGTGGATTTGTCAATGACCACTGTCCACATAAGACTTCATGAACAGAAATAAAGAGGCTACACTGCAAGATGCAAACCAATGGTTAGCTGCAAAAATAGGGTGGCCAGGTTAGTTTGTCAAGAAGTACTTAAAAGAGCAACCACAGTTCTGGAAAAAGGTCTTGTGGACAGATGAGACAAAGATTACCATATCAGAGTGAAGGCAAGACCAAAGTATGGAGGAGAGAAGGAACTGCCCAAGATCCAAAGCATACCATCTCATCTGTGAAACACGGTGATGTGGGGGTGTTATGGCCTGGGCATGTATGGCTGCTGAAGGTACTGGCTCTCTTATCTTCATTGATAATACAATTGCTGATGGTAGTTAGTAGCATAATGAATTCTGTAGTGTATAGACATATCCTATCTGCTCAAGTTGAAACAAATGCCTCAAAACTCATTGGCCGCCAGTTCATTCTATGGCAAGACAATGATCCCAAACATACTGCTAAAGCAACAACATTTTTCAAAGCTAAAAAATGGTCAATGGTCAAATGGCCAAGTCAATCACCCAATCGGAACCCAATTGAGCATGCCTTTTATACGCTGAAGAGAAAACTGAACGGTACTAGCCCGCAAAACAAGCATATGATGAAGATGGCTGCAATACAGGCCTGACAGAGCATCACCAGAGAAGACACCCAGCAACTGGGGATGTCGATAAATCACAGACTTCAAGCAGTCATTGCATGCAAAGGATATGCAATAAAATACTAAACATGACTACTTTCATTTACATGACATTGCTGTGTCCCAAACATTATTGTGCCCTGAAATGGAGGGGGGGGGGGGGGGAGAACCATGTATAAACATTGCTCTAATTTCTACATGGTGAAACTAAAATGTATAAAAATGACTTTTATTAAAATCTGACAATGTGCACTTTAACCACATGTGATTTATTTTCTATTACAAATGTCAAATTATGGAGTACAGAGGCAAATAAATAAATGATGGGTCTTTGTCCCAAACATTATGGAGGCACTGTAAGCAGTGCAGTACTCTAGCATGCATCTATCTACAACAATTTTGCCAGGAAGGGCCAATCATTTTGAAGACCAAATCTTGTTTTTCTATCAGGACACTCGCCATCTCCACTATATACACTGCTACTGCCATGTTTGATGCCATATGTACGGTACCACTGTCATGCTCAATGCCATATGGGCAGTATTATTATCATGTTAGATGCCATATGTACGGTACCACGGTCATGCTTGATGCCATATGTGCAGTTTTACTGCCATGCTTGATGTCAGATGCTTATACATTATGTACAGTACTATTATCATGCTTGATGCTATATCAAGCACAATTGCTTATTATTAAAGCTGCATTCATCATAATCTGTGCCCCATGAAATGCTCTTTCCCGCTTTAATAAAACAAGTGCCTAGTCATGTTGTAAAGTATAGAAGCAACTAAGATCTAGGCTAAAAATGAGATGCCAAAAAGCAAACACCGCAACATCTCGAAGAGCAGCGTACTAGTATCTTCAGCTCACAGGCTGCAGTAGGTCAAAGAGACAGCTCACCACCAATCTACATAAATGAGTGGATGATAGAAGTTTAACATATCGTGGATCCTGATTGTTCACAATATGGAAAATTGTGTGTATTATGAGGAGTATGGGGAAGGGCTTCAGGGAAATATTCTTTAGGCTTCAAGGTAGTCACAGAGTCTTACAGCATGGAAACAGACTCTTCAGTCCAACTTGCTCACATCAGCCAACATCTACACTAATTCCAGGTGCTGCGTTTGGCCGATATCCCTCTAAACCTGTCCTATCCATGTATCTGTCTAAATGTTTCTCGAACATTGAAATAGAACGGATGCGGCCGGCAGTGGCACGGAATGGCAGAGGAAGAGTTGTGGACATCAACTGGTCAACCCCTGTAAGTCCGACCCAGTACTGCCCTCAGGGCAACAGGCCTTTATGGCCAAGTTAACTCTAATCTTTTTTTAAAATTTCAGACTTGAAGGATAAAAGATGGCACCTAAAACATGGTGTCCCTTGTGTACTCTACTACCTTACACTCCTATACTTAATATGATTGTGCCTTATGTATAGTAGGATTTCCACTGAACTGCAAGCAACAAAAATGTCACTGTATTTAAGCACACGTGACAATAAATTACCACGGCTTCAGTTACCTCCTCTGGCACCACCCTTTGTGAAAAAAAAATACCACTCATGGTCCTATTAAATCTTTACCCCCTCACAAACCGATGTCCTCTAGTTTTCAATTTAGAACAGTACAATTTAATGACAGCATTTAAAATACTTCTGGACAGGTACGTTGATAGAAAGGCATGGAGGATACAAGCCTAATCCAGGCAAATGGGACTGACTTCTGTGGGCATTTTAGTCAGCATGAACAAGTTGGACTGAAGGGCCTATTTTCAGCACTGTGTTTCTGTAAGGTTCCCGAATACAGCAGTGGCCCTTTGGCCCACAATGTCCGTGCCGAACACGACAACAAAAATCCCTTCTGCCCGCATACAATTTATAACCTCAATACCCTGCATATTCATGCATCCATCTAAAAGCCTCAGAAATGTCAGTGTTTTATCTGCTTCCACCACTTTGGCAGCACGTTCCAGAAATCTACCACTCTGTGCAAAAACAGCTTGCTCTGCACATCTCCTTAATACTCTCCCACTCTCACTTTAAAGCTATGCCCTTTAATATTTTACATTTCCACCTCGGCAGATTCCTTATTTACACCCCTCAATTTAAACTCTTAAACTTGAAGATACAAGGGATTGCAATTCCTTGTATCTTCAACCTCTCCAGAAATTTAAATCAATTAACAGTCTGACGAGCTAAAAGAAATTAACTTAACCAGTGTCCAACTGATCGACAGTGTAAACTTCTTTAAAAGAGTTATAAATTAAATACAATATTTGGACTCAATGTTGAGTACACAGCCTTCGTATTCAATAACGTGTTGGTTACAAGGACAGCTTTCTGTAAAACACATTCATAGTTTACCTTCAAAGGCCAAGATCACCGAACTGGGAATGCAGCTTGAAGTGGACAAACCCAAACTGTCAATGAAAGTCTTCACACTCATTCCCAACATGACTTCCTCCCATAGCCCCGTTTATCATTACTAAAAGCGAACATTCAGTATTTATCTAAGTAAAGTAAGTATGTTTTTCTTTGCCGAGGGACATAAAGCACAAGAGAATTTGAAGATGAGCGCACAGAGCTTCCTTAAACTGAAACGAATCAACTCCAAATTAAGTCGAGGACAGAACCTCAATCGAAACATCTGAAATAAATGAAACATTTATTTTATTCTTCCCAGGATACACTATAGTCTAGCAAAACATCCCCGCAGCTCCCACTGTTACAACACCCGGTAGCTGCCCGATTCTGGAACCCAAGCCTTTCATACAAAGACAGGGGTTCTCAGGACGGTTAAAGCATTGAACGCGCGGCCCCAAGTAAAGGAAAATAACCTGAACTACATTAAGATGGCCAGAACGAGAAAATAAATATGTAGGAAAGGAGGAAGGGGTGGTTTAAGGAGAGCGAAACCGTAACCTTCTGGTTATAACACGTGCTCAGTAAGAAAGCAAACTTCCGGGTTATTTTATGGCTGCGTAATGGTGGCAGAGGACGAGAACAGCCGGAGCCCGGAGATTCACAACCCAGGGTATAACAAGAGAAACAGAAATAAGACAAACCCTCGCTGCTGCTGCTCCTCCTCCCACACGCCGCGCCGGGAAGGCCCGAGCTTCCCTCAGCCACCGACTCCTGCTCTCCCAACAACAACCTTCCCTCACTATTGTTCTCACGCTGCTTCTCCAACTAGAGGCAGTTAGTTGTGAGAGGAGCTCGCTGGGACGCGAGCGCACGATGTAGGCGGGCTCGGAGTCGGAGCGGCCCGACCGACCGAGGAGAGGCTCGCACCGAGATCGGCCTTTGTTTTCCTGGGGATGTCCCCGCAGCCTGGCAAGGGCGGCTGTGCTGTGTGTGTGTGTGTGTGTGTGTGTGTGTGTGTGGGGGGGGGGGGCGGCGGGGGGGTGAGGGGAGCGGCGCCGGGGGGCGGACGGAGGGCACTCACCGCTGCGCTGAGGTGAGGCGAGGACACGGCGCCCGCTCACTACCCAGCCGCCGCCATGTCAGGCGCCTCCCGCCGCCATCTCCCATCACGTGACCCGGGGCCGGGCTCGTCCAACCGCCCGCCCTTCCCGCCAACCGCGCTGCCAATCCAATCACACAAGCCCCTAAGCAACTTGGATGATCTAGCATGATTTTGTTGAATATGCGGGGAATTATTTTTTTCCCCTTATTTTTTTTAAATATTAAAAAACTCCCCAAAGCACCGCCGGCGAGTCCGGAGCACGTGACCACCGCCGCCCTCACGCAGCGTGACGTCATTGCCGACAACGTCAGCGCGGCCAATACAAAGCCAGCGCGTAATTTAAACTCCCGGCGGTGGGTGCATCCTAACCTGCTGGCGCCGGCTGATTGACGTCCGTCTCGCCCAATGGGTCGCCAGGCAATGGGCAGATGGGGGGGCGGTGTCTGCAGTCCCGGCCAATCAGAGGCCGCGGTATGGTGATTTGCTCAAGTTAGGCTGACGAACGCAGTGTTTAAAACTTTGGTTTGGAAAAGTGTTGATGCGGCCAACCTGCTACAGTTTAGGGATAGTTGGGGGTTTTTGGTTAAAAATAATAAATAAAAATAATATCAGCGTCTTTTTGTTCTTTTATTGGATTATTTTCAATACCATGGGTAATATTTTCTAACTGTTCTTCAGCCCAGCTCTCGCTGCGGTGTTTTTTTGGGGGGGGGGGGGGGGGCGTTTGCAGTCAATACGGTAGCGCTAATGATGGCGGCGGCGCCGCCGCGCTGTTAGTTCCCTCGCCCACATCCTCCTCGAAGCACCTGACGCCTGTCCGCCCGCTCGGCTCCGCTCAGTCGGCTCATCTGCCCCCCTCCATAATGCGTTGAGCTTTGTCTCGATATGTTTTAATCCCTAGGGAAGGCAAAAGCAGCGCAGAAAGACGGCAGAGGCACGGCGGCGAAGGAGAACCAGCAACAGGCAGCCATGAATGAGGTACAAGCGGCCGGCGGGCGGGCGGGCCCTTCCCTGCCAGCAATGCCCCGGCTCATTCTGGCCTTCACACTGCCGTGCACCCTGGCGTCTGTGCTATTTGCACGGGTTTTAATTGTGTGATACTTAATGGAGATGTTATCGATACGTCGCCAATTGGCTAAATTACTGAATTGGCATCGAGTGATTCTGGGGCATTGATCTAAAAAAATAGACCAGGTCTCAGCACAATCGTGGGCAATTAACATTCAAGTAACGACTGAAAAATATAATTAAAAATCGGCAACTGTTCATAACAATTGGAGTGTCTCAAAATGTATTTGATATTCTTGGGTGATTAAAGAAAAGTCTGCCTTCTTGTAACTCCGGGCCATAAACATTTAAAGTGATTGACACTTAATCCTCTTCATTTGAAGGCATTGACTGTAGAACTCAGACCTACTGCTTACCCCGTCCTCTATCTCGTGATACGTGGAACGTCCTGTGTGGTGGAAAGTTAATGGTTACGCAGCCTGATCACTCAGCAACTGGCATGTTGCTGACAGTATTTCCCTTGGGGAAACCGAGAAATAGATAGGAAGCACAGTTTCAGAATACATAGTATTTTAATGCTATGTATTCAATAGTATTTGGATGAATTTATTTGAAGGTCATGAATCTTTGGAACTCTGCAGCAGACAACTGTAAGGGCTGCGCCATGTAATAATATTTAAGATCAAGACAGATGTGGTCGGATTGGGGGTGGAAGGTTAAAGGGAGAACTGAGGTAGTGGAGTTGGGGCCAATATCAGATCAGATGTGATCATACTATATGGCAGAGCGTGGGCTTGGCCTGTGTCTCTGTGTTTTACTCGGATACTGAGTTTGGAAGAATGTGCTTGCATCCCAGCAAATCCATCCTGCAGGTCTCCCAAATGCTCTTTCACGAGTACTGGTTGCCCCATCTAGTGTTGTTTACTTGGGGAGTCATTTGTATGCAGCTGGGTGCCCCAGCATCAGGCACCACTACACCTCAATAGGCCAATGGTCCTTTTATCCATAAGTAGTAGCGCTACTCAATAACCAAAAATCTGTAGCCTCCTTTTGCTGTGGTATTTTATTTAGTTCACATGTTTAATCAATAATGTTTTATTATTAATGTTTTATGTGTCATTCCTAACTGTCACTATGTCGTTGTCACTTGTGGGCGGAGCACCAAGGCAAGTTCCTGTTATGTAAATACTTGGCCAATAAACTTATTCATTCATTTCTACTGTTTTGATGTATTCAAGTCAAGCCAAGAGAGTTTATTGTCATGTGTCCCAGGTAGGACAATGAAATTTTTGCTTGCTGCAGCACAACACAAGAGAGTTAGATTTGGCTCTTAGGGCTAACGGAATCAAGTGAGATGGGGAGAAAGCAGGAACAGGGTACTGATTCCGGATGACTATATTGAATGCGATGCTGGCTTGAAGAGTTTTCCTCCCTCTTCCCTTGGTTTATGCTCCAAAATCAGTTTTGGTTCAGTAGTTCTTTTTGTTTATCTGCACAGATACTGTTTCTTGCAGCGATGTAAAATTGCCCACAATCAATGCTAAAATTCCCATTAAAGACCCAATTTAATTATTTGGAACATAAAATATGTATAGTTAATCTATTTTATAGGCTATTTTGTTAATTGCCATGTTTTTAAAAACATGTTAGTCTGCGTGCATCTTTGGCTGTTGGGCAGCTCATTGCTGGCCCTGAAGCTGGTGGTGTAGGTGCCAGCATGTCTCTGCAGCTGAGCTTTGTGGTGCATTGCCATGCTGTTAGTCTAATGGTACATGGAGGTGATGAGCTCAGTTCAGGCAGATGTTGCCTCTATTCCACGGAGACCCTCTTTGTTCTTCCTCCCAGTCCCTCTGTTCATCTGATGTTGCATGTAAATGATTTGTACGTTGGCCATTATGTGTTTTCTTGCTTGTATAGGTGTTTGTCTGCATCATTGGGACACAAAAGATAGTTTAGCTCTTTCATTAAGCCTGTGGTTTATTTTTGCAGTGTGGTTATGCTTCGTGATGCTAATCTTGCAAGAATTTCTATTAATTTCATTGAATTGTTTTTAACACTGCTGTGGGAGTGTGATTCTATGTGCAAATTATCTGTTTATACAAAACCTTTTTGGGAAGCAATTTATGGTGTGGCACTTTGAAAATTATATGATTTATTTTTCCCTTCTTCCCTGTTTCACTAGGAAATTGCATGCATTAAACCGAAGTTCTTTCGTCGTTTGAGCCCCATAAAAGCCCGTACACCTCGTGTCCCACTACAAGATGAAAATTCTGCCACTTCAGATAATCAGATGAAGTTCCGAGTTAAATGTACTGTCAAATGTGAAATGCAGGAGGAGAAAGGAGGTATGTGAGGATTATCCCCTTTGGTATTTTGTAAACTGTTTCAAAAACTCTTGCTTGGAGTAATGATAGTGTGAATAATAATAATAAATTTGAAATCCATCATCAAACCATTTGTATTGAGACCAAAAAGCAAACTGCTGGAGGAATTCAGTGGGCCAGGCAACATCTGTGAGGCAGAGAGATGGTCAATGTTTGGGTCAACACCCTGCATCAAGACTAAGAATGTAAAGGGTAGATGGCCAGAGTAAATATGGGTAGATGGAGTCGGGTGGGGAAGGCAAGGGTGGGTTAGAGACAGAGGTGGGGGGGGGTACACACAGAGGTGGGGGGGGGGGGCAGGGAGGTAATAAGTGGTGATACGAGAAGTGGTTACAGGTGCTGGCAAATAGGGCGGGGGGGGGTGGGGCCTTAATGAGCCAGATAAGGGGTGTGTGGTTGGCAGATGGAAACGGGTGAGGTAGGGAGAAATAAACTGTGACGAGGCTGTTTGGAAAATGTGGGCAGATGAGAGAGGAATGGGAATACAGGGAGATGATGGGACTAGTGGAGACCGGGTATATTGGTCAGAATGGGCCACTTGGGCCTCTATCCGTGCTGCATGAAGCTAGGTGGGTGCTAGCATTTTTTTTCTTTTAAAGAGAAAGGCTGGAATTATTTTGCAGTTTCTAGAGCTAGCGATCACCAACTCGGTTGACGGGAATGCGGCAGTGCTACACTGCCCTGGACAATGTTCAGTTTCCAGAAGAGTGTTGGGTTTTTAAAACCATCCGTTACTTGTTAATCAGCATTACAGGCACTGGCTTTTTAACACCAGGATTCTGTTCTCATTGCTGTGGTTTCAATTTAACCAGGCAATTACTCGTTCAACAACATACCAATGATCCCTTGTTGATTAGAACTCCCTTATCACACAGAGAATCAGTGTAAGCTTTTGGGTGAAGGTGTTCCGGATTCCCTCCACTACAGCTGCGATATAGTGAAAGGCTGGATCGCTAGGACTGTAGTGGGCTGAGGGGTGACCTTATACATTTAATAAAATCATGAGTTTAGGAAGGAACTACAGATGTTGGTTTAAACTGAAGATAGACATAAAATACTCGAGTGACTCAGCGGGACAGGTAGCATCTCTGGAGGGAAGGAATGGGTGATGTTTTGGGTTGAGACCCTTCAGACTAGAGTCGGGGGGGAAAGTGAAACGAGAGATATAGATGGTGAAGCTAGATATAGAACAAATGAACAACAGCTAAGTTACAGAGATAGGTTGAATAAGTTAGGTCTTTATTCTCTGGAGCGCAGAAGGTTAAGGGGGGACTTGATCGAGGTCTTTAAAATGATGAGAGGGATAGACAGAGTTGATGTGGACAAGCTTTTCCCTTTGAGAATAGGGAAGATTCAAACAAGAGGACATGACTTTAGAATTAAGGGACAGAAGTTTAGGGGTAACATGAGGGGGAACTTCTTTACTCGGAGAGTGGTAGCGGTGTAGAATGAGCTTCCAGTGGAAGTGGTGGTGGCAGGTTCGTTGGTATCATTTAAAAATAAATTGGATAGGCATATGGATGTGAAGGGTATGGAGGGTTATGGTATGAGTGCAGGCAGGTGGGACTAAGGGAATAAAGTTGTTCGGCACGGACTTGAAGGGCCGAGATGGCCTGTTTCCGTGCTGTAATTGTTATATGTTATATGAATTAAAGATATGCGATAAAGCACCAATGATAAAGGAAACGGGCTATTGTTAGTTGTTTACTAGGTGAGAACGAGAAGCTGGTGTGACTTGGGTGGGGGAAGAGGGAATGCTGGGGTTACTTGAAGTTGGAGAAATCAATATTCATAGCACTGGGATGTAAGCTGCCCAAGCAAAATATGAAATCCTGTTCCTCCAATTTGTGTTTAGCCTCACTCTGACAATGGAGGAGATCTAGGACAGAAAGGTCAGTGTGGGAATGAGAAGGAGAATTAAAGTGTTTAGCAACCGGGAGATCAGGTAGGTTCAGGCATGAGGTCCCTTCTAGTTTTCTTTTTTCAGAGAAAGGCATGTTTGTTTCTACTTTTAACAGTTTCTTTTACATCAACCGTGTAATCCTCTGCCATTATTCCTGCAGGCGGACAAAAGGTTTGTGTGTCCAGTGCTAGAGATTCCACAAAATCCGGCAAAGAGCAGAAAAAGGAGCCAAATGTGAGTGATGAAGGAGCAGAGACTGCAGCAGCCACCCCAACTACTGGTCGGAAATGTGCTAAAAAGGGCAGACCTGCGGCCATTGGGAACAATCAAAGCAAAAAAGCAAATAGAAAATATGTTCGCAGGAAATGTACAGTGAAGCCTCAGAAGCGCACACCGTGAGTTGAACTTGCATTGATATTGTGCTTCATTAGTGGTTGAGCTTGTTATCAATGAAAGGAGACCATTGAGCCTGTTCTGCCTTTCAGTGAGATCATAGCTGATCTAATGTGGTGACGAGGAACTCTGGGTGCTGGTTTGACAAAGAAAGACACAACGTGTTGGAGTAACAACATGGATAGATAGCGTTTTGAGTGGGCTTGTCTAGACTAATTGCATGGAGGAGTGGGCAGGATAGATAGCTGGAGAGAGGAGGGCAGTACGGCTGGCAAAGCATGACCACGGGCAAGGGGTTTTTATATTTGTAAGAAAGAACTGATTGTTGGATAAAGGCCAGTGGTGAATAAACAGAGCACAAAAAGATAAGAGTTCTGAATTATGAATATGGATGATGGAATATGGTGATCTTTCTCCAGCTTTTTGTGTCTTTCTGTGGTCGATCCAAAATGGGCCTCAACACAAATTTTCTGTTCTCTCCCCATATCCCGTGCCAACCTTGTCATTAAATGTATATCAGTTGGCATCTGCGAATGATTTCACCTCCACATTCTCCCTGAGATTTGCAAACAGTTGCCACGCTCTGAGAAGAAATTGCTGCTCCTCTCTGATGGGCAGCCCCTTATTCTGAGACACTGCCCCACCCAGAGGGATATCATATCACCCTCCACGTTTCACAGAGATCACCTCTTGCCCTTCAACAATGTGTGTGGACTTGAACCCTTCATTCCAGGAATTGACATCATGAATTCAAGAATATCCTTAAATATGGAGACCAGAACCCTGCATGTTCCTCTCTTCAGTGAGAGTGCAGTCTCTCCAGAATCATAACATTTCATCCCCAAAATATCATTTTCAAAAGGAATAATTTTGCAACGATTGGAAGGGCAGGGTTGCCACAAGCTGTTGCCAGAGATCTGCCCGACTGTCTCCAGCTGCCTGTTGGGATGCGGTGATGTTTATGCTGCTAAGCCGATGGCTGGCAGAAACGGGTGGGGCAGTTTAACCATTCGGCAGATGGAGGCAGGACAAAGACTCGGTGTTTCCCAGACTCTGTTGCCCTTCCTGTAATGTCTGTGCTGCTGCACCTTGGAGACTTTCTTTAATTAAAAACTCTCCTTCATTCCTGTTAGAGCGAAGAGCCCTGCCGGTCGGAATCACAAGCTTACTGATTACTACCCGATCCGCAGGAGTTGTAGGAAGTGTGAAGGGCAGCTGAAGGTAACTCTTTCAGACTCTTCTCTGGGTGTACCACCACCCAGGTGGTGCAGGGCTGGTGGATTTCCCATTTGCTGCTGCACGATTGGATACGGCCACAGACATGCTGACTTAATCACTTCTGTTCTTCCCGCAGTCAGAAGAAAAGAAAATAATTGACGAATTGATTCGGAACGGGAAGGAAGAAGGAATGCAGGTACTGTTGTAATGTGCAAACGTGTGGAGTTAAAACTGGTGCGTTGGCTGTGGGTTGGAAGCAACATCGTCCAGTGCTGAGTGAATGTAAACCTGCACACTGGCCAATTAATGGCAGAGGACTGGAACAGTGGCAGGGTGCGCTTTTATTCCCCGACACAACAGTATTTAATATTTGTGAAGTGTATTGCCTGTATCGTCTGTGGTGTTTTCTACCGAGACAACGATTGTACTAAAACAGTCTCCAGCATCATCTGACTGCAGACATTGTCCTAACTTCCTCTGTTCCTGCAGGTTAGTGTGATTGATGGGAAGGGCCGTGGTGTAATGGCCACTAAACCTTTTCAACGCGGAGACTTTGTGGTGGAATACCACGGCGATCTCATTGAGTTTACCGATGCAAAGAATCGAGAGGCTGAATATGCGCGGGATCCCTCCACTGGCTGCTACATGTACTACTTCCAATACCTCAGTAAAACGTACTGGTAAGCCCTCCCTCTGACTGTGCTCTGGGTGGGTCCCACATTCCAGTGCCCTCTGCTCAACACCTGTGTACAGTGCAGCCACCACACCTGCTGGCTTCATTCTAACAGCTCTGCTTCTGTGCAGTGAACACCCCACATTAATGTTCTTGCCATATATTGGAGACTATCGGTCAGTCAAAAGCAAACAGTGCCGTGCACATTCCGTTGTCCAGGCCCCCATCCTCTCATCTTCACAATGGACTTTGTGGTGGAATACCACGGCGATCTCATTGAGTTTACCGATGCAAAGAATCGAGAGGCTGAATATGTGCGGGATCCCTCCACTGGCTGCTACATGTACTACTTCCAATACCTCAGTAAAACGTACTGGTAAGCCCTCCCTCTGACTGTGCTCTGGGTGTCACTATACACCTGCATCCCCCACCAGGATGGTCTCAAAGCCCTCCGGTACTTCCTCGACCAGAGGAGCAACCCATACCCATCCACTGACACCCTCCTCCGCCTAGCGGAGTTGGTCCTTACGCTCAACAACTTCTCTTTTGACTCCTCCCATTTCCTCCAAACACAAGGCGTAGCTATGGGCACACGCGTGGGCCCTAGCTACGCCTGCCTCTTTGTCGGGCACGTCGAACAATCTTTGTTCTCGGCGTACCAGGGCCCCACCCCCGAACTTTACCTCCATTACATTGACGACTGCTTTGGTGTCACCTCCTGCACCCACGCAGAACTGACTGACTTCATCCATTTCACCACCAACTTCCATCCGGCACTCAAATATACTTGGACCATTTCCGACATTTCCCTACCATTCCTTGACCTCACCATCTCCATTGCAGGTGATACACTCCTGACTGACATCCACTACAAACCAACTGACTCCCACAGCTACCTGGACTACTCTTCCACCCACCCTGCTTCCTGTAAGGACTCCATCCCCTATTCCCAATTCCTCCGTCTACGCTGCATCTGCTCCCAGGATGAGGTGTTCCACACCAGGTCATCACAAATGTCCTCGTTCTTCAGAGAACGGGGTTTCCCCTCCCCCACTATAGATGAGGCTCGCACCAGGGTCTCCTCCATACCCCGCAACACTGCCCTCTCTCCCCATTCCCCCACTCACAACAAGGGCCGAGTCCCCCTGGTCCTCACCTTTCACCCCACCAGCCAGCGCATACAACAGATAGTCCTCCGCCAGTTTCGCCACCTCCAACGTGACCCCTCCACTCGCCACATCTTCCCATCTCCCCCCCTGTCTGCCTTCCGCAAAGAACGCTCCCTCCGCAACTCCCTTGTCAATTCTTCCCTTCCCTCCCGCTCCACTCCTTCCCCGGGCACTTTCCCTTGCAACCGCAAGAGATGCTACACTTGTCCCTTCACCTCTCCCATCCACTCCTTTCAGGGACCCAAGCAGTCCTTCCAAGTCCGACAGAGGTTCACCTGCACCTCCTCCAACCCCATCTACTGCATCCGTTGCTCCAGATGCCAGCTGATCTACATCGGTGAGACCAAGCGGAGGCTGGGCGATCGTTTCGCCGAACACCTCCGCTCGGTCCGCAATAACCAACCCGACCTCCCGGTGGCTCAGCACTTCAACTCCCCCTCCCATTCTGTATCCGACCTCTCGGTCCTGGGCCTTCTCCACGGCCAGAGTGAGCAACACCACAAGTTGGAGGAACAGCATCTCATATTCCGCTTGGAGTCTGCATCCTCTGGGCTTAAACTTTGAATTTTCTCAATTCTGTTAACCCAGACTGCCCCCTCCCCATCCCACCTATCCTTCAGCCCTCGGGCCCTGACATTCCTTCTCCATCTCTCCCCCCCCCCCCCCCCCCACCCCAGTCGCACTAGCTTCTCATTTTCACACCACAAACGGCTTACAATGGCCTGTTTCCTTTATCATCAATACTTTTTTGCATATCTTTCATTCATTGTTCTTTATCTCTCCATCTCACTGTTTATATCTCTCGTTTCCCTGACCAGTCTGAAGAAGGGTCTCGACCCGAAACGTCGCCTATCTCCTTCGCTCCTTAGATGCTGCTGCACCCGCTGAGTTTCTCCAGCTTTTTGTGTAACCCTCGATTCTCCAGCATCTGCAGTTCCTTCTTTAACACAGTGCAGTTCACGTCTTGATATTTCATCTGAACTGTTTGGTTGAATTGTCTGTTGTCTGTCTTTTACATGGTGTATCTATCCATGCTGTACCTCTAAATTAAACTTAGTGTGGAGCGTTTCCAGCATCAGTATTTAATCTAAAATGAAAATGGTGGGGGATATTGGCAGGTAAAAATGAATCTATGGAGAGAGACACTTTCAATGACCTTGAGTAATATTTGCCCACTTTGAGCTGCAGTTTGCTGAAGGAAACATAGTTGGTGCTGTTGCAACGCTGCATTGACAGCCAAAGTGTGACAAGTGGCAACACCCTAGCTCTGGCCCATTAGATTGTCACATAACTTTTTTGATTTAAGTTGCCCAGAGTGCAGGATGATTCACTGGGACTGCCACTCAACTGGATTTGTGCGGCAGAGGGTTAGATTGGGCCTTGTCTGTACTGGGTATTGAGCATATTGCACCTTCCAGTATACGGCCTGTGTCAAGTACATTTCCATCACGCTGAGAGTTTCTGCTTCAGTCACCCCCTCCCTTTCAGGCAATGGATCCCACATTCCTCTATCCAGAGGAGACAAAATTATCTTTGCTTATAATTTGTGAAAGTATTCACCAGGCTTGGCTGATCCATGTTCCCTGAGAGCAGTGATTGTATCTGTGATGTGTGAAGGGGCTGGAGATCAGTGGTGCCTGTGCCCAGAACTCTTGAGCAGCTGTTGTCATGAATTGAATTCAACACTTTATTGTCAAGTGTGTGAAGAGTCAGTGAAATGTTTTGCTTGCATACCCAAGGTTTGCAAATAGTCGCCCATAAAAGGTGCTTACAAAGTACCCCTGTGCCAGGTCCCCCTTTGTTCTCCCCCTCCCCCTCTCATAGCAGTCTCTCCCCCCCCCCCCCCCCCCCCCCCCAATACTGGGTCCTCCATTGTTCTTACCCCACCCTCTTGCCCCCCCCCCCCCCCCCCCCCCCCCCACTGGGTCTTCCTTGGTTCCTTCCTTCGGCAGTGACGTCCTCACTTACACGTGTCCGTCATTCGGCACCATCATCGACCGCCGCCCCAACCTCTCCACTAACACTGCCGGATCATCTCCGTGGTGCCGACCTAGGCCCCAGACCTGGGGACTGGGAGTTGGTGAGGAGGGTTATTGTACAGTGTGAGATTACATTTGGGGTGGCTATCGAATGGCTTTCATGTTCGAGGAGCGTGCTTTTAATTCCTGATTTTGGTGTCACATTTTCAGCGTGGATGCGACGAAGGAGACGACTCGTCTGGGCCGGCTGATCAACCACAGCAAGAACGGGAACTGTCAGACCAAGCTGCACCACGTGGATGGCAAGCCCCATCTTGTACTGGTTGCCTCGCGGGACATTGCAGAAGGGGAGGAGCTGCTCTATGACTATGGCGATCGGAGTAAGACATCGATTGCCGCACATCCCTGGCTGAAGCAGTGAGGCAGGGGAGAGGAGTGCAGCATTTGTAACTGTTTGAGGTTGTTGCTGGGCCTTGGTGATGCAATAATTCATCAACCTCCACTGCACGCTGCTGCCGATCCCAGCAGCACATGGGGGGCTGTTCTCGGCTTTTTTGAAACTTTTAGATCTTAATGCTTACTAAATCTTGCAGGCGGGGGTGTGCTTAGCAGCTTGCTGTCATGAAGCAGATTCTGTATTTTATGTGAACTATCTCAGTTGTACTGTAGTGGCAGCCTAGGCCTGCTTTTATGCTCTGTATCAGAAACTTACTTCTGATATTTCAGTGATTGGATGGTATCATTTGTGAAGTGACGGACCATTTTTAGAACAGTTCTGTGTGCTGAATAATGAATTTGTCCCTTCCATCTGCAAGATGTCATTGGACATTTCAAAATGCAATTGTTTATGCTGAATTAGATTTTTAACGTGGGATTGTTCATCACATGCCTGAGCACCTGTTGTAAATGGCTATTTAAAGTTTGTGTACAAAAGCTTCATGTTGAAGATTATTGAAATAAACTCTGTGACCTAGTTGTACTGGAGCAGTATCTGTTGATGGTTCCAGCTATCCTGGCTTGACTGTCTGCCCTCCCTCACTGACTAACACAGATGATTGCATCTGAATACTCAGTGCTCTGTGATCGGTTGCTCAGTGATGGATGAAGTTAGTCACATGCAGTGCTGCTGTACCCACAACCTGGCCACCTGGCAGAGCCAGGCTGCACTACCCTTTCAATCTGCTCCCACTATAACATGGTACATCATCCCACTCCTTCACCATGTGTTGTGTTGTGGTCTATGTGATTCCAATGTCTTGAGCTGACTAGGCTTAAATTGGACTAGTTTGAAATACCTAAAATTAGATTCAGAAATATCTGCTGCAAGTAACAAAAAGTTCCCATAAAACATATTTAAATTTTTATAAGCTGCCTAAGGAACATCTGTAATAACTGAAATTAGAACACAGCTGTCAGTGATTTTCTAACCACTGTCTTCAACGTAAGTGACGGCATTTCCCATGGTATGACTGGAGGTGTCGAAAGTGAGCTGAACTGTAGGTCAGTGGATGCTCAGTTATTTTCAACAGCTGGTCCATTATTTGTGGCAGACAAGGACTAGGCGCAACCTGTGGTTGACAGAGGAGGTCAAGGGCAGTGTTGAATTAAACACTGGGGTATAGAAACTGGTTGGGGTGCAAGGACAAGGAAGGTTTTAGGTCCAGCAGCAAAAGACCTAAATGCTGATAAGGGAGAACATTGACTGAGACTAAACTTGTGTAATATCAAAATAAACAGTCTGTTTCCATGGAAGAAAATGGCCAAGGTAGTGGTGGGTCTGAGAGAACCTGGCTTGTGACTTAATAACAGGAAACAAATAAATAATAGGTGTATATACAGTGCCCTCAATGTTTGGGACAAAGACCTATCATTTACTTATTTGTCTCTGTACTCCACAATTTGAGATTTGTAACAGGAAAAAATCACGTCAGATTTTATTAAAGGGTGTTTTTTTATACATTTTGATCTCGCCATGTAGAAATTACAGCTGTGTGTGTACATAGTGTCGTCCCCCCCCCCCACCCCATTTCAGGGCACCATAATGTTTGGGACACATGTGTTTGTAATTGCTCAGGTGTGTTTAATTGCCTCCTTAATGCAGGTATAAGAGAGCTCTCAGCACCTAGCCTTTCCTCCAGTCTTTCCATCACTTTTGGGAACTTTTAGAAACATAGAAAATAGGTGCAGGAGTAGGCCATTTGGTCCTTCGGGTCTGCACCGCCATTCAATATTATCATGGCTGATCATCCAACTCTGTATCCCTTACCTGCTTTCTCTCCATACCCCCTGATCCCTTTATCAACATCTAACTCCCTCTTAAATATAGCCAATGAACTGGCCTCGACTACCTTCTGTGGCAGAGATTCGCCACTCTGTGTGAAAAATGTTTTTCTCATCTCTGTCCTAAAAGATTTCCCCCTTATCCTTAAACTGTGACCCCTTGTCCTGGACTTCCCCAACATCGGGAACAATCTTCCTGCATCTAGCCTGTCCAACCCCAACCCCTTTATTGCTGTTTATCAACATGAGGACCAAAGTTGTGCCTATGAAAGTCAAAGAAGCCATTATGAGACTGGGAAACAAGAATAAAACTGTTAGAGGCTTCAGCCACATAATATATATTTTTTTTGCATTGGCTTTTACTGTGAAGAATGCGGTAAAAATCCCTAAGATAGCAGAACTTCAGCCCACAATGTCTGTGCCAAACAATGACCCCAAGACACATTTATTGTCAGTGGTGTAAGAGTTAGAGAGGATTTGAGGCAGAATTGTTTTTTCCCCATGAGATGATTGAAACCTGGAACTCCGAGCGAGTAGTGATGGCAGATACTCGCACACTGGTGTGTACAGGACTATGGGCTGTGTTGGATAATGGGCTTGATATGAATGGGTACTTCTTGGCCTGCGTGGATATGGTGGGCTGAAGGGCCTGTTTCCTTGCTGCGTGATTCTATGAATGTACTTCATCCACTTCCATCATTAGGATGTGGTTCACCGTCTCCTTCCTCAGCTTGAGTGATCGTTGCACTGAAAGGAAGCACACAATGTGACTGGCATATCACAGATACATACCTCATATCTCTGCTTTAAGCATCAACTCTGATCAAAGTGTGTTATGTCGACATGGGAAGTGAAGGAAGATATTCACCCCCATGAACCCGTCTCCCACCACAGCCCTGCCATTTACTGAGAACACAGACAATCCATGACCATTTGTGTTCCCCACATCCCTCTCATGGGGAAATAATTAATCAGCGCAACTGTACTTTCCTAATGGTCAACAAAAATCCCTCGCTGTCACATTTAAAACTAAGAATTGTTCTCATCCCTCTCACCCTGTGTACAGGAGTCTTTGCTGACTTTATTTTTTAGAGATACAGCGCAGAAACAGGCCCTTTAGCCCACTGAGTCCACACGGACTAGTGATCACCCCGCACATTAACACTATCCTACACATTTATATCAGCCAGTTCATCTACAAACCTGTACGTCTTTAGAGTGGGAGGAACCTGAGAAAACCCACGCAGGTCAAGGGGAGAATGTACAAACTCTGTATAGACAGTAGTCAGAATCGAACCTGGGTCGCAGGCGCTGTAAGGCAGCAACTCTACTGCTGTGCTGCCTACTTCCCTCCTGATAGGGCAGAACGTCTCGATTTGTTATCTCTGCCCCCTGTACTCAACCCCCACCAACAGCAATGAGTGCTCTCTGTCCATCTCATCAGTTACCCCAAATATTAGTTAAATCACCTAATGTAACTTCCAGTTTGCCTCTCATTTTAATTCTCATTTCCTCATTTGTTTGTAACCCAGGTCTCGTCTCCACACACGAGCGAGTTGATGTTCAGTAGGGCCCCGTTTGTGGTCAGGAGCAGGAACCAGGGTTAACTTATAGAAACGTAGAAAATAGAGGCAGGAGTAGGCCATTCGTCCCTTTGTGCCTACACCGCCATTCAATATGATCATGGCTGATCATCCAACTCCGTATCCCGTACCTGCCTTCTCTCCATACCCACCTTAGCCACATCTTATTCCCTCTTAAATATAGCCAACGAACTGGCCTCAACTGCCTTCTGTGGCAGAGAATTCCAGAGATTCACCACTTTCTGTGTGAAAAATGTTTTTCTCATCTCGGGTCCTAAAAGACTTCCTCCTTTTCCTTAAACTGTGACCCCTTGTTCTGGACTTCCCCAACATCGGGAACAATCTTCCTGCATCTAGCCTGTCCAACCCCTTAAGAATTTTATAAGTTTCTATAAGATCCCCCCTCAATCTTCTAAATTCTAGCGAGTACAAGCCAAGTCTATCCAGTCTTTTATCATATGAAAGTCATGACATCCCAGGAATCAGTCTGGTGAGCCTTCTCTGTACTCCCTCTGGCGAGAACGTCTTTCCTCAGATTAGGAGACCAAAACTGTACGCAATACTCCAGGTGTGGTCTCACCAAGATCCTGTACAACTGCAGTAGAACCTCCCTGCTCCTATACTCAAATCATTTTGCTATGAATGCCAACATACCATTCACTTTCTTCACTGCCTGCTGCACCTGCATGCCTACTTTCAATGACTGGTGTACCATGACACCCAGGTCTCATTGCATCTCCCCTTTTCCTAATCGGCGACCATTAGGAAGAATGTAGGAAGAAACTGCAGATGCTGTTTTCATTTGGGCAGCCTACACCCTTGCTTTCCCTCTCTCTCTCTGTCGCTCCCCTTCCCAGTTGTTCGACCAGTCTGACTGTCTCCGACTACATTTTATGTTTGTATTGTTACCTTCTCCCAGCCAACTATCTATTCTACATTTCACTTGATCTCCATTCCCTTCCCTAAGGTGTCCTGTTTTCACACCTTACACTTCCTTATGTATGTATCTCCTCTCCTGACATCAGTCTGAAGAAGGGTCTCGACCCGAGACGTCACCCATTGCTTTTCTCCAGAGATGCTGCCTGTCCCGCTGAGTTACTCCAGCATTTTGTGTCTAACCAGGGTCCACCTCTTGGGCACTTTTACACTTCACTGCGCCAACTCTACCACCACCCTGGCCACCTGTCCCCTCAGTTATTTGCACTGGAACCTACATGAACTCACTCAGAGAAATCAGTTATGTATCAAAGGCTCTTCCTCAGAGTTTGATTCCTGACTAAATATTGCAAAATTGTGACATAAAAATGGAGAATGCAGGAATCAGTCAGAAACAGATGACTTTTTGGGTCAGAGTATTTCCACAAGACTCTGCTGAAGAACATGAATCGGTCTGGGCCGAGACCTGGACCCACCTTTGGTAGCACTGGATGGCTGCGCGGGTGGTCAGTAGCTGAGCCTTAAGGTGGTTACGTTCATGCAGCACTTCACTCAGTTCCTGCAAGGTGAACCGCGGGCAGTTCGGATCCTCCAGGTTCATGATGAACTTGTCCGCTCCAATGTTCTGCTGCTTTCAGAGATTAAAGTGATTAACCTGGTGAATGCGCTGCTGAAACCCATTGCTGAGACAGACCCGCGTCCCACTGCAGTGCAACAGGAACTTTTACAATGGCATCAATATTAGAAAACAATGCACAACAGTGGGATTGGGCACTGATCTAGTATGGGCTCAATGGCCTCTTTTTAGCTTTATACAGCATTGAAACGGGCCTTTCAGCCCAGTGAGTCTGTGCTGACTACCATGCCTATCTATACTATTCCCACATGCCTGCATTCATTCCATATCCCGCTGTGCCTCACCCTTTCAAGAACCTGTCCAGACGCCTCTTAAATGATGTTATTGTTCCTGTCTCCACCACTTCCCCTGGCAGCTCATTCCAGGAAGCAACCACTCTGTGTGGAAAGTGTATCTGTCAGTTCCTCATTAAAATCTCTTCCCTCTCTCCATAAATCTATGCTGTCCAGTTCTAGACACTGCTGCCAAGGGTTAAAGACCCTCTCTGTGCTCCTCGTATGCCTATATACGTAGGTTCACGTCATTGGCAACAGTCCCAGCCTGTCTAATCTCTCCTACAAATTCAAGCCGTCCCATCCCTGCAACATCCCGTGAATCTTTGATCCACCCTCTCTAACGCAATCACACCCTTCCTGTAATGTGGTGGCCAGAACTGCACACAATACTCCAAGAGGAGCCTAACTAATGTTTAGTGCAACTGTAACATGACGTTCATTGTCTCACCTGCTTTGTTGTGTGATTGTAAGATGTACAGGCTTGTGTTGGGATCCCAACAGTCTCTCAGGGAAGCAAGCTGTGGTTTACAAATCTGTTGCTGTCTGTCCGATGCGTGGGATTCATAGACTGAACCAAGTCTAGCCGGCAAAATTGTGGCCAGGTGGTTGTAAATATTTGGAGGCAGTGAAGCCTTCACAGGCTAGAACAGCCCAGTCTGAGGACAATGAGCAGTCTGCATAATAGGTGGCATGGTGGCGCAGCGGTAGAGCTGCTGCCTCACAGCACCAAAGACCCAGGTTAAATCCTGAACACGGGTGCTGTCTGTACGGAGTTACTACGTTTTCCCTGTGACCATGTGCATTTTCTCCAGGTGCTCTGGTTTCCTCCCGCATTCCAAAGACATGTAGGTTTGTATGTTAATTGGCTTCTGTAAAAGTATGTAGAACCAGTCTACAGGTGCTCGCTGGTCAGCATGGATTTGGTGCCCGTTTCCACACTGTGTCTCTAGTAAACTAATCTGTCCACAATATTATCTACAACACCAATGTCCACAGTATCCACGGTCTCATGTCTACTGTACAATGTTTACATTACCAATGGCAGCAATATCGTCTGTGTACCGTCTCCAGTATCAATGGGCAGTCTACACTGTGTCCACCATCACCTACAAAATCTTCTGTCTAATATCCTAAACAATACGATAGAATTTTATTTATTCCAGGAGGGAAATTGATCTGCCATCAGTCATAAAACACAAGATACATGAAACATGAAATTAAAGTGACGAGTGGAAAGTCCAGGATTGGGGAGGGGGTGGGAAAGTCAGTCTGCCCCACGACAGAAGGGGGAGGAGTTGTACAGTTTGATAGCCACAGGGAACAAGTCTCCAATACAAATTGGCAGTCTACACCATCACCTACTATATCTCCACCACTAAGGGTTAGTCTACACTGTCTGAGCAGTGGGCAGCCCCAGGTGGTCAGTTGTTGTAGCTGACATCTCTCCCTACCTCCTGCACAGGGTCAGTGGCTTTACTCCGCAGTTCTCCGATAAGTGTTTCTGCTTCTGCCTTCAGTCCATCCCGCTCCCGTCTCAGCTCCTCCAGGCTCACGGAACTTTGGCTCACCAGAGTCTCAAACATTTCTAACACTCTGACGATCTGGAACTGCAACTCAAAAACTGCTGTAGAACTTTGCGAGCTGTTCACTTCCCTGAACTGACAACCGAGCTGGTGGGAGATGTCGTAGACATCTTCAACTGCGAGCTCCAGGGGATCCTTATTGAAGGGCGTCCCTGCACCCTGCATCCTCTCTGCCAGTTCCCAATCTCAGGGTGACGATCAGACCTCAACAACTCGCTACAGTTCGAGGTGCGAAAGCGGTTTGGAGCAACCTTCTCTCAACCGCAGAGTTCTGGGAATTTACAGGAGTTCATTCTATTTCTCTCTTCTCTTCCTTATTCCTTCACTGCCTGTGGTGGGGGAGCCTGTATGTTGTTTGATGTTGCTCGGCGACGGCAGGAGAGGGAAGGTGTTGGTTGTGAACAAGCCGGTTGTCTGAGCAACCCTGCAAACATCAAACACCTCCATCTCCGCACCATCCCAGTCTCGGCGAGTGCAATACACAGTGAGATCCCACAGTGCGGTCCCACGGGCAGTGCACAGAGCGATCCCACAGTGCACAGAGCGATCCCACAGACAGTGCAGAGAGCGAACCCACAGACAGTGCACAGAGCGATCCCACACAGCGCAGAGCGATCCCACAGTGCACAGAGCGATCCCACAGACAGCGCACAGAGCGATCCCACAGACAGCGCACAGAGCGATCCCACAGACAGTGCACAGAATGATCCCACAGACAGTGCACAGAGCGATCCCACACAGTGCAGAGCGACCCCACAGACAGCGCACAGAGCGATCCCACAGACAGTGCACAGAATGATCCCACAGACAGTGCAGAGAGCGATCCCACACAGTGCAGAGCGACCCCACAGACAGTGCACAGAGCGATCCCAGACAGTGCAGAGAGCGATCCCACACAGTGCACAGAGCGATCCCACAGACAGTGCAGAGAGCGAACCCACACAGTGCACAGAGCGATCCCACAGTGCACAGAGCGATCCCACAGACAGTGCACAGAGCGAACCCACAGACAGTGCACAGAGCGATCCCACACAGTGCACAGAGCGATCCCACAGACAGTGCACAGAGCGATCCCACAGACAGTGCACAGAGCGATCCCACAGACAGTGCAGAGAGCGATCCCACAGTGCACAGAGCGATCCCACACAGTGGACAGAGCGATCCCACAGTGCACAGAGCAATCCCACAGACAGTGCACAGAGCGATCCCACAGACAGTGCACAGAGCGATCCCACAGACAGTGCACAGAACGATCCCACAGACAGTGCACAGAACGATCCCACAGACAGTGCAGAGAGCGAACCCACAGTGCACAGAGCGATCCCACAGACAGTGCACAGAGCGAACCCACAGACAGTGCACAGAGCGATCCCACAGTGCACAGAGCGATCCCACAGACAGTGCACAGAGCGATCCCACAGACAGTGCACAGAGCGATCCCACACAGTGCACAGAGCGAACCCACAGTGCACAGAGCGACCCCACACAGTGCACAGAGCGACCCCACAGACAGTGCACAGAGCGATCCCACACAGTGCACAGAGCGAACCCACAGACAGTGCACAGAGCGACCCCACAGACAGTGCACAGAGCGATCCCACACAGTGCACAGAGCGAACCCACAGACAGTGCACAGAGCGATCCCACAGACAGTGCACAGAGCGATCCCACACAGTGCACAGAGCAACCCCACAGTGCACAGAGCGAACCCACAGACAGTGCACAGAGCGATCCCACAGTGCACAGAGCGAACCCACAGACAGTGCACAGAGTGATCCCACAGACAGTGCAGAGCGAACCCACAGACAGTCGTCGTCGGATCAGGTTCATCGGGGAACTACGTTCACTGGAGCCATGTCTCCATGGTTAGAGTTTCCACTCGACAGGTCGAGGCAGACACTGCAATACCAGCAGAGACTCACTCCTCCTGCAGTGTGAGGTCACTCCACACTTACAGTAACACTATGGGAGGAAACCTACATGGTCACGGGGAACGTGCAAACCACACAGACAGAGGTGTGGATCAAACCGGGGTCACGGGCACTGAGAGGTAGCGACTCTACCTGCTGTGCCACCGAGCCGCTCTGTAAACTTGATGCAAGGTCAACACTTCACACGAACTGTGAGAGAGGGAGAGAGAAAGATCCCGCGCTAGAGACACAACAATATCTACAGTCTATCAGTGGATGTGTGGGCTCCCATCCAGTAGATTCAGGACAGTAACAGCACTTGGTCAGAGACTTATGTATTTTTAATGAATAACTGATTAAACACTGAAGTGGTTTGACTACATTAGTTGAAAAGCAAGAATTGGCAAATCGTGGGAATTTGAAATGAAACCTAAGGTGAGATGCCCAGCAGGTCAGGCAGCATCAGAGGAGAGAGAAACATGTGGTTCACACTAGGGCCACAGGTGCTGAGAGAATGCCGCAGTCACAATCCCAGCAGTGTCTGCCTGCGGCTACTGATTGACCCAGCGGCAGGTTGAACCTTTCATCACCAGCTCCATCTGTACAAAGCCTGAACAGACACGGAGAAAGCCAGGCTCACTCTTCACAGCAAAGGTAACGCAGCCTCCTCACACACGCTGACACCTTCTCTACAGTCACTCTCTGCTGGAACACACTCAATGTGAAGCAATGGAAAGGATTCACTGGAGAACACTCTCTCTTCTGGAGAATGTTTCACTGACTTCCTTCAGCAGAGGTTTTCTACGTCAGGGTTTTGAAGATTCAGCCAATGAACTGTGTGGGGGAAATAGGGAGTTTTTAAATGAAGTTGTTCCTTTGAGCTGTTTTACCTCCAGCTTGGTTGGACATAGATGTTGCAATGCCCCTGCTGTCCACTTCATCTGTGCCCTGCTTCTCTGGACCAGAGGCACAGAGTCACTGACAACCAGCCTTCCAACAGTTACTTTACAAAACGCTCCAAACAAGCTGTGTGGAGCTGAAGGAATGGCAGGCGGCAGCCTACTTTCCACAGCGCGTGGTTTACATGGGGCTGTGGGGGACATCAGACACAAGACTGACTGGCCCGGCTACCAAGATCAGATCATCTGAAGTCAGGTCGAGGTTTGGCAGATGACAGCTGGAATCCAAGAACAATACTGAGTGAAAATCTGTTTCTTCTCATCGTCTGGATGTTTCCTGGAGTTCCACGCTACCAATTCCAAACTGTCAAAGTGCAACGTGAGAAAGACAGTATAACTCCTCCAAGCACGTGGTTAGTAGAGGCAAAAGCTGCATAACTCGGAGAGAAATGTCCTTTGAGTTTGGATATAATACTGCAAGTTACAATCTATTGTTACTACTCCAATACAATGATCTCCACACATTGATTAACCTTTCCTGAACATGGTTAGTGATTACATGACAACAGTTCTCCAACAGACTGTCCACTCCAACCAGCGTTACTTGGGCTTGGTTAGATTTGTGAATGTCAATATTTAAATGTTCTCTGGATTGAGAGCAGGTGGTTGTTGGCCTTGCTAGCCCAGCGATGGGTTATAGATGTGGCAGAGCTTCTTGTCCTTGCTCTGTGACAACCCCATCCTGGTCTGAATCTGCCCAAGTCCCAGCGGATCCTGTTATCCGCAGGCGGCTCTCCGCTCGCTTGTCCCGTGAAAATAAATTAAACCTGCGCAAAACACAAATAAACAGCTTGCGTTAACACCTGTAAATCATTCGTTTCAAACACCACCACGTACAGGAAACAAGGAAAGGCCGTGTGGGACCTCGTTAATAGCATGCACCCACAAACCATCATCCTCTGCACAACAATGCAAGGCCATTTAGCTCAGACCTCTGTGCCAGCCCTTTGAAAGAACTCTTCAATTAAATCCCTGCTGGCACGGTCGCTGGTGCAAATGCCCAAACTAACCCAATGTCAGGACTGACTCCATCTCACCATGCACGGCTCATCATAAACATTGTCAACAAGGGCAAGCAACGTTAACGGAACTAGTCCTCCTCAATCTGAACCAGACCTTGATCTCCACACACTGGCAATCATCTCCTCCTAGAATCATCAGCTTGCAGTCAGTACAACAACAATCACACAGGATTTCCACAACAAGGTGAGAAGGGTCATGAAACGAATGCATGAAAAGCCATCAGAGGCTTGTAGAGATGATGGGAAATAAAGCTTTAAGGATGTCTGACGAGCGATTGCAGGAGCTTGGTGATGCTAGAAGTCACAATCCAGGGTGGTGGGAGAGCAGCAGACTGAGTGCAGCGTGGTCCCACTCAGTGGGCTGGTCATCAGAGCTCCCCCAGTGACAACAGCAGCAAGGGCAGGGTGGGGAGCACGGCCACTGTGACCAAGGTGACTGCTTCAGGCACAAGCTGCAATCGGATGGGGAGGGGACACCACCTCACTGGGGGAGCATGGTCACTTCCCATCACTTCCCACTCCATCCCCAGCAAACGTACTCAGAGACACCGGCTGGCAACACTAGCGGAAGCTCTCAATGTTAACATCTAGCCCATTCCAGGTTAGCTTTGTTTTAAACAAATGAGTTTACCCACTTCTTCAATCGGACAAATGAAAAGGAAGCATCCCAACATGGAGAGCAGAGGTCAGGGATTGAAGCACAGGAGAAGAGGTGAATAGACCAAGGGAAATTATAAACCGCAGCAAACATGTAATTGTGGACAAGCATGCATTATATGGATGAGCGGGTGCATCAACCTCCCACCTGCCGGGCACAGTGGGGGCAGCAAATATCAGTTCATGCAAAAGATCAAAGCGGGCAAGATAATAAAATGATCGTACAAGGGAAACAAGTCTTCTGATAGGCTGCAAAGTGGGATCATCTGCAATCACTCCAGCTGCTACCATGGGCATGATGGCAGTGAATATCCTGGGCAGAGAGTGACAGACACACACAGTGAGTAGCAGGAAACATCGGCCCATTCCAATACAGCGCAGCTAAAGATGCGACAACAGATGGTGCCCCACAGTTCCAGACCGCAGCATCAGGTGCAGGGGTCCATGCAGCTGCTGGGGAGCAGTAGAGAGCTCCACACAGAGACCTCTGAGTGACTTACTGCACTGAAGAGAGTGTGAGGCTTGAGTGAAACAATGAAAAGCAGTTTGGGGAAAAGGACAAATGACAAGGGCAGCAAAACCAGGCAGAGTTCAATCATTGAAGTCATTTGTCTGCATGAACCCTGATGGGCAGAGGGAGTGTCTGCAACTCCTGAACGCATGAAATGCTCCACAACACTGAGAGGAACCATGCAAGGCTGCAGTGCTGCTTGCAACCCTGCAGGAAATCCAGTGGTGCATGCAATACTGCAGGAAACACAGCAAGACGGTATTAGCATGCAAGGCTGCGGGAACAGTGGCAATGTTGCCGAATAGCATGCGACATCTGCATGGGAACGTGAGATCACCATTGAGCTCCCCCACATTGAGGGTCAGTTACATCATCACTCCACGGATGACACAATCTCGCTCCCCAAACCTCCCCCCGGGCACTGGCCGTATAACCTCCCCCAGGGTGGGGAGTGTGTGACCCTGGGCGATAGCTGGACCTAACTCCGGCTGATGTGACCTTGTGCGGATGGATGTTAGACCAGCGGGGCACAGCGTACAGTGTTGTATGGTCACCTCTGCCTTTTCCTGCTGCCTCTGCTCCCTGCTCCCCCCCCCGCAACAAGCCCAAACCACCCCCGTCGCCCTGGTTAGTTCAGTGCGGGGGGGGGGGGGGGGGAGGGGGCTGTGCCCTGCCCAGCGCCAGACTAGGTGATGGCCACAGCCGTCCCCCCCCCCCCCCCCCCCCCCTGCCCTCCAGCCCACTGCCCCTCCGTCTCTGGTCCTCTTCCCCCAGCCCAGCCCCCTGGTCAGTACAAACCATCCCCACCCCTCTCCCGCGGATACTCACAGCCGGCGGATGCCGGAGTCGGGCTGCGTTGCTGCTCGGGGCTGCACGGGTGGGTGGGGCGGGGGGTCCATGCAGCCGGTGCTGTCCTCCTGTTCCTCACTGCAACCACACAACACCAGGAGTCAGGCCACGTCCTGGCGGTCCGTGTCACCACCTGACAGTGGAGGTCCCCAGTGGAGGTCTCTCTATAAGGGAGTCCTCCCCCTTTACATCGGGGACTGGGGTGGAGAGTGTTGCACAGGGCTGTGGTGTGTAATAAATGTGAGTTGGTTGACAGGCTCGCCGGCCGCCTGTAATGTCCACGGTGAGGAGGAGACCGTTCCACGTGTAAATGGAGTGTATGAGGCTGCAGCCCATGTACCCATATCTGACGGGGCTACTCCTCAAGTTTTGGTTGCATTTTAGTGTTTGAACACAGCAGAGGGTGGGATCTCCCTATTGGTCTACTCCTGGGCCTGGCCAAGATGGCCATTGGTGGGTGGTCGATGGTCACACCAGAGTCGACTGCCTACCCCTCTTCTGGGCCTACGTCCGTGCTCGCGTGTCCTTGGAGAGGGAACACGAGTGTCCATGGGGACTCTGGAGGCCTTCCGTGAGTGCTGGTCGCTGCAGGGGATCAAGAGCATTGTAGATAAAGATGCCACTATTCTACTATAATGACTGCCTGATGTAACGCGACTGTTGAAAGTCTTTGTGCTTTGCGGTACACTGTAAACTGCAATTACTGAATAACATCCTTGTTTAGAAGGAAAAAAAAACGGGAGTCAGTAGACGTGGGGGGGGTGCACAAGGGGGAAGGGGAGACCACTGACTGGGAGGCGGCACTGACCTCCAGCAAGGTCTGCAAGAGTGAAATTAATTTTGTTCAGTTCAGTTCAGTTCAAGAATCTCTTTACATCAGCACTGAGATGCATCTCAGGTACAGTACAGGTGTGTAGCAGTACAGAGACAGCTTAGAGCCACCACCCTCCTGGGGCACTGTGGCGGATGGGGGTCTGCAAGGGGGGGAGGGGCTGCCGGGGTTTCTGACCTGAAATAGTACGCCATCTCCTCCTGCGGCGTGGAGTGTGGGTTTGAGGTGTGTGGGGGACGGGGGTGGGGTGGTCCGTGGAGGAGGGGTGGTGGGGTGAGGGTGGGTGGGGGCAGGAGCGCTGACCTGCGGTAGTACGCCATCTCCTCCTGCAGCAGGAACACCTTGGCCTTCAGCTCGTTGCGCTCGTGCAGGACATCGCGCAGCTCCTGCAGCGTGAAGCGCGGTCGGTTGGCTTCGCTGCCATCCGCCGGGGACCCCTCCCCCGGGGGCACCTCCTCCTCCCCCACCATCTCCCCCTCCATCTGTGGGGAACACAAGCCTGGTTACACAGTGGGGGGGGGGGGGGGGGGGGGGACACTGGGGCAGGGCAGCCCTGGCAGCCAGACCCCACCAGCCCCCCCCCCCCCGACAGAGCTGGACCCTCTCCCTTTCCACCACCTTTCCTGCTACGTTTTCCCTCCCAGTTACCCTCCACCCACAGCCTGACCCCCCCTCCCATCCCCAGCCGACAGCAAGCACCCAGCAGCCCTCCTTTTACTTGCTGAGCCTGCCCCCCCCTCCCCCCAAGACCTCACCCACCCCTTCCTTCCCGTCACCCCTCCTCTCCCCCCCACACCCACCGGTCCCTGGGGCCCGCCGTTCTCCAGGTGCTGGCCCTGGGCCCTCTGCCGTAGTTTGCCCATCTCCTGCTCCCTGGTCTGCAGCCTGGTCTCCAGCTCCACCTTCTGCTCGATCAGCCCCTTGCCCTGCGCGTCCATCACCGTCACCTTGTGCCGCAGCTCGTGGTTGATCCGCATCAGCCGGTTCTGCTGCAGCTGCAACTGCAGCCCCGCAGGGGATAGGGAGGGGAAGGGGTGAAACACCAGCCTCGCTACTCAGCAACGCCTGGCCTTAACCCACAGGCCCTCCCACCGTACTCCCCATACCCAACCCCACCGCCCCCCTTCTCCCCGCTTCACCCCCTCCCCACTCACCGCCTCAACCCCTCCCCAGACCCCACCTCACCGACCCCCTTCCCACATCACCTCCTCCCCACCTCACCGCCCTCCTATTCCCCGCCTCACCCCCCTTCTCCCTGCCTCTCCCTCCTCCCTACCCTCCCTCCGCAGCTTCTCCACGACACATGAGACCTCCCTCCTCAACAACACCTCAACACCAACAACACCCCGTCCCTTCCTCTCAACCCCTCTCCCCTACCTCAACATATCCTCTCCCTCCCCCACCGCTCTCCATGACACCCACCTACACTCCCACCCCCTGCCCCTCTTCCATCTCTCTCCACCCTCTGTCCCTCTCTCTCCACCCCCACCCCCTGCCCCTCTCCCAATTCTCTCTGCCCCACCGCCTCTCTCTCCACGCCAGCAGCCACTCACAGCCTCCACGTCATCATTCTTCAGCGTCAGCTCCCGGTCCTTGGCTCGGATCTCGTCCCGCTGTTTGTCCACGACCTCCTTCAGCTTCTTCATCACCAGGCGCTCCCTCTCCGACATTCCAGCTGGAATACAGAGGGACATTAGTGGGGCAGCGCTGCCTCTCCCCTCACACTGGGTCTGTGGTGGGGGAGCCTAGGCTCATCCCTTGTTCCTCCCCTTCCACAGTTGGCCAGAGGCAAGTTGGACAGCAAGTTCACTACAGACCCCGTGTACAGATGGGCATCTTTGAATGATTGGGCCTGAACAGCAGACTGCAGGCATTATAGCATAACTAACTTGGGAGTTCCTTCAGAGAAACAAATGTTTTCGTCTCGACCCATTCCTTCTCTCCAGAGATGCTGCCTGTCCCGCTGAGTTACTCCAGCATTCTGTGTCTAAATGTTTTTTGTAAGTTTAGTATGGGAGTTTTTCTCATCTCATGTTCCTCCCCCTGCCTGGTCTCCACCTCCACTGCAATCCTATCATTATTTCCATAATTAAAACTAAGACAAATATGGTAATTTGTCCCAAAGTGCTTCTGCACAAACACTTCAGTCAGCTGCTCTGTCTTATTTCCCAGAGGAGGTCCAGTGTTGCCCTCTCTAGTTGGCCACCTACACATCGACTGAGAAACTTGTCCTGAACACAACACATTCCAAACAAGAACAAGTTCAAGAGGCTCCTCACCGATGGCTGTTTCCGGACAGGACCAGTGTGACTACTGGACAACAGTCCAGTCTGTGGACAGAGTGACCACTGGACCACAGCCACCGTATCTCTACTGGGAAGGCGTGTACGTCACTGGGGTAGGTGTGTACGTCACTGGGGAGGTGTGTACAGCACTGGGGGAGGGTATACACGGCACTGGGGAGGTGTGTACGTCACTGGGGAGGTGTGTACCGCATTGGGGAGGTGTGTACAGCACTGGGGAGGTGTGTACCGCACTGGGGAGGTGTGTACATCACTGGGGAGGTGTGTACCACACTGGGGGAGGTGTGTACCGCACTGGGTGAGGTGTGTACAGCACTGGGGAGGTGTGTACATCACTGGGGAGGTGTGTACCGCACTGGGGGAGGGTATACACAGCACTGGGGATGTGTGTACCGCACTGGGGGAGGTGTGTACGTCACTGGGGAGGTGTGTACAGCACTGGGGGAGGTGTGTACGTCACTGGGGAGGTGTGTACGTCACTGGGGAGGTGTGTACAGCACTGGGGAGGTGTGTACGTCACTGGGGGAGGTGTGTACAGCACTGGGGAGGTGTGTACGTCACTGGGGGAGGTGTGTACAGCACTGGGGAGGTGTGTACGTCACTGGGGGAGGTGTGTACAGCACTGGGGAGGGTATACAAGGCACTGGGGGAGGTGTGTACAGCACTGGGAACGTGTGTACAGCACTGGGGAGGTGTGTACCGCACTGGGGGAGGTGTGTACAGCACTGGGGGAGGGTATACAAGGCACTGGGGGAGGTGTGTACAGCACTGGGTAGGTGTGTACAGCACTGGGGGAGGTGTGTACGGCACTGGGGAGGTGTGTACGGCACTGGGGGAGGGTATACACGGCACTGGGGGAGGGTATACACGGCACTGGGGGAGGGTATACACGGCACTGGGGGAGGGTATACACGGCACTGGGGGAGGGTATACATGGCACTGGGGGAGGGTATACACGGCACTAGGGGAGGTGTGTACAGCACTGGGGGAGGTGTGTACCGCACTGGGGGAGGGTATACACTGCACTGGGGAGGTGTGTACGGCACTGGGGGAGGGTATACACGTCACTGGGGGAGGGTATACACGGCACTGGGGGAGGGTATACACGGCACTGGGGGAGGTGTGTACAGCACTGGGGGAGGGTATACACGGCACTGGGGGAGGTGTGTACAGCACTGGGGGAGGTGTGTACAGCACTGGGGGAGGGTATACACTGCACTGGGGAGGTGTGTACGGCACTGGGGGAGGGTATACACGGCACTGGGGGAGGGTATACACGTCACTGGGGGAGGGTATACACGTCACTGGGGGAGGTGTGTACCGCACTGGGGGAGGTGTGTACCGCACTGGGGGAGGGTATACACGGCACTGGGGAGGTTACCCCGCACAGCACAGTCACCGGTGGGAACCCGTTACTTTACCTTCCTGCCTGAGGATTTCTTCCTCGGTGAGATTCGTGTCTTTGTGGGACAAGTTCGTCATCAGCTGCTTGTTCTCCTCCTGAAGCTGGGCGATCTGTGACAGCAGGTCCTGGGCCTCACCTCTCCACACATCCTCGACCAGCACCAGCTCCTGAAGGCACACAGACGTCAGCAGTCAGGCCATTCATCACACCCCTGCACACACGGGCTCCAGACACAGACACCCACACACACATCAGCAGGTAACCCATCACACCTCCTACACACACAGACTCCCACACACAGTCACCCACAGACAGACACCCCCACTCAGACCACCCCCCCCCACACAGTCACCCACAGACACAGACACCCCCACTCAGACTACCCCCCCCCCAACACAGTCACCCACACACAGACAGGCCCCCCCCCCCCATACACATCCGACAGGTTACTCATTGCACCCCCTACACATCCAAGTCCTCATATATGTGACAAGGTTTAGGTTTATAATTGTCACTGACAGAGAGGTACAGTGAAAAGCTTTGTTTTGCAAGGTCTCCAAACAGATCAGTTAATACTGCACATAACTACTCATAAACAGTCCAAACTCATGTACAATAGGTAGAGTGAAGGGGGAGATACAGAGATCGACAGAGGGCAGTGATGGGCGGGACTTGGCAGGTTCAGACCTGGGCCTTGCCCATTCCAGTCTGTGATAAGGCGGAATTTCCTGTTTTAAAGGTTACAAATTTGACAAGAATGGTCATGAATTGGTGAGAATATTACATGAATATCAAAAAATCCAGAGATACTCGTGTTCAATGAAAGCACGAGATTAAGCAGCAATCCCATTTTACTTTTCCCGATTGTCACAGAGAGATTCGCCAACAGGTGAAGGGTGAAATTGCTCCTCACATCAAACAGTGAATAAACAGCTGACTCTATAGTCGGTGTGAATGACTCTGTTCTTGCATCTGGGATCAAGGTCCAGACTGCAGGAGTCCATGCTGAGGGACGCACTGAAGCTCGGTGAGTGCAACCAACGCCAAGCTCTGTGGGGGAGGACCACAGTCTAGGGTCCTTCTGCTGCTGGACATTGGGGGGCAGAGTCTGATGGGGACACCCCTCATACAAGGGGAGTGATATCACCGCAGGAGGCCACATGACTGGCAAGTGTGTTTTGCATAACCCTAACGTAAGGTAGCCCCGGCATTCCCTTTCTCTCTATCCGTCCCCCACCCAGCTTCTCGGTTTCACCCAGCAAACATCTAGAAGTAACGATGATAAAGGAAACAGGCCATCTAGCAATGGCCTGTTTCCTTTATCATCGTTACTTATTTGCATATCTTTCATTCATTGTTCTTTATCTCTCTACATCATCATCTATATCTCTTGTTTCCCTTGTCCCTAACCAGTCTGAAGAAGGGTCTCGACCCAAAACGTCACCCACTCCTTCTCTCCAGAGATGCTGCCTGTCCCGCTGAGTTACTCCAGCTTCTTGTGTCTATCTTCGTGTTTTGTATAAAGATATGGTCGAACACTACTGAGTAAAACACTATTGAAAGTATAGAGAATGTGTGAAGAGCTTATGCACAGTTTTTGTTTTATTATATTTTTTCTGAATAAAGTTTATTTTTGGAAATATATAAAAAGTTTCCCAAGCACCGAGTGTTCATGACAGACAGTCCAATCCTGGATTCCAGCCAGTTATCCAGTCACACGCTCCAGAAACATCGACTCCTGCAGGAATGTTAGTTCCACGAGTATTGGCTGCTTTGTTGGACCTGAGTGACGTGTTGGAATTTGATTTTACAGCAGCAGTGGCTCAGGTCTACTGGCTAAGTGCTGAGTTGCTGAGTGTTTACCTCATGAGTGACTATGTCAGGAACTTTCCTCCCCACACGGGTTATTTTGGGAGGCAGCATGAAGCAAGAGCTGCTGCCAAGAGCCAGCGTCATCCCATAATCACAGCCCAATGTGAAACCGGCAGCAGCCACGTCACTCCACCCTCTGTCCAAGCTCCAGAGAACTAGTCTCTCATCCGGTGTGGGGGGTCACAGATGGGGTCCCTGGTGATGGGACCCCCAAACTTGCCCCACGTGAGGGGCACAGGACACACGACCCTTAACCCCCCCCCCACCTACGAGGGGCACAGGATGCAGGTCCCTTGCCCTCCTGGTGACCGAGGTCCTCAACACTAATCCAGATTCCCCCCCCCCCCTTCCACGAGACACTCTGAAGCACAGAGAATACATCAAAGGCGTGACCCACAGCTGACCTGGCCGACACTGGGGCACGGATACAGGGCCTCTCGTGTTCATAGAATTATAGAGAATAGGTGCCGGAGTAGGCCATTCGGCCCTTTGAGCCTGCACCGCCATTCAATATGATCATGGCTGATTATCCAACTCAGTATCCTGTACCTGCCTTCTCTCCATACCCCCTGATCCCTTTAGCCACAAGGGCCATATCTAGCTCCCTCTTAAATATAGCCAATGAACTGGCCTCAACTACCTTCTGGTAGCAGGGAGATACTGCCAGCCTTTTTGAGGCAGCGACTGCGATAAATCCCTTCGATGGAAGGAAGGTCAGAGCCAATGATCCAGGACGCTCAAGTTGCCGAACCAAGCCACAATGCAACCGGTCAGCATGCTCTCTACTGGGCATCTGTAGAAGTTGGAGAGAGTCCTCCTTGACAAACCGACTCTCCATAATCTTCTCAGGATGTAGAGGCGAGGAAAAACGTTTTCACCCAGAGAGCTGTGAATCTGTGGAATTCTCTGCCACAGAAGGCAGTGGAGGCCAATTCACTGGATGTATTCAAGAGAGAGTTAGATTTAGGGCTAACGGAATCAAGGAATATGAGGGACAAAGCAGGAACGGGGTACTGATTTTGGATGATCAGCCATGATCATATTGAATGGCGGTGCTGGCTTGAAGGGCTGAATGGCCTACTCCTGCACCTAATTTTGTATGTTTCCATGATTTATTCATAAAGCAAATAAATGGATGTGTCGCGATGGTGGAAAACTTCAGGTTCCTCAGCATCAATATTACTAACAAATTGTCCCGGACCGACTGTACTGACAACAGGGAATCAGAGACAGCACAAAATGCTGGAGTAACTCAGCGGGACAAGCAGCATCCCTGGAGAGAAGGAATGGTTAACGTTTCGGGTCAAGACCCTTCTTCACACCTGAAACGTCACCCATTCTTTCCCTCCAGAGATGCTCCACGTCCCACTGAGTTACTCCAGCATTTTGTGTCTATCTTCAGTTTAAACCAGCATCTGCAGTTCCTTCCATCACACCAGGTGTTATAGAGTACACTGCGCAGACAGAGGATGCAGCCAGGCTCTGTCCCAGACAACATCGACACACACCGCAACACTCCAACCCAATCCTCCAGGGCAGAAAGTTTAGAATCAAGGTTAGAATCTCCAATCAAACGACAACACCAAGAACACCGGTCTCCCGGTGAAAACGAACGACAAGTCGACACGGGATGGAGAAGTGGGGAGAATCAGCGGCACAGTGTGGGGCCAGATGCCCAGGCACAATGCCCCTCAACCCCAGGCTTGCAGCCCAGTGGCTCACTTCAAATATGCCACTCCTGCCATGGCCAACCAGTGCTTTAGAAAGAAGCAACTGCAGGTGCTGGTTTACAAGATTTGGTTCCCTTAACACGTGTCCCAATTTGATGAACACCTTGGGAAATATGTTCCTTAGACGTGAATAAGATTACAGAAGAGGTTAGAGTGTCGAGATCCTAGCCACAATAACGTCAAGATAGATACATCCGATGTTTTAGGCAGCTGCTCAAGGAAGCAAGGGGCATGGAAGGGTGGAAGGAGGGGGGGAGAATTGACTGGGTGTTTTTGGTGTGGAGGGGGCCAAGCAGTGAGATAGAGAGATGCAGCATCGCAGACAGTATCAGCACATCCTTTTGATCCTTGCTGTCTTCAAGCCGCTAAGGTGGAGAGTTTAGAATTTGGGTTTAGGCACCCAAACGAGATGTTCAGCCGTCTTGGGGAGGGCTGGGAGGGGGGGAGGGGGCATGGGGGTGGTCAGCGGTGACTCCTCAGGGTGTGGGGATGGCACAAAGCAGTGCTGAGCGGAAGTGATAACCTTTCCCTGTTGTCCATGACCATAGTGGCATATGCCAGAATGTTCTCTACAGGTACGGACTGGCTCATTTGCTTAAACACAGCAAATGGAATTGTGCAATTATCAGTGAATATACCCACCTTACACCCAGCTCAGGAATCTTCCCATGCTCAGCTCATCACACAGAACCCAGCAGGTGGTCCCAGATCATTCAGCTCGTCAGCAGCCGGCTCAATCCCAAAAGACAGCAAAACACTCCATGACCCCCCCCCCCCCCCCCCCATCCACACACAAACCCACTCCATGACCCCTGCACCAAAACTAATGCGTGAACCCTCCCTCTAAACACAAACCAGTCTGTGGCCCCTGCACCTAAACACAAACCACTCTGTGACTGCGCCACGTAAACACGGGGTCACTCTGCACAGTCTGCCTGGGAACACCCCTCCTCCTGTCACTAAATACGATCACCGACAATCTTGCTTCAGATTTCCATTGCTGGAGGATTCCATTGCTCCAAGCTGGAGGATGGGGCAGATGCTCGGCAGCTGTGACGGGGCCTGAATGCAATCACCTCCTACAAGGCAAAATAAGGAGGCAGCTCGAATGTCGGCGAAACATCACTCCCTGATGAGCTCAATGCATTTTACGCATGCTTTGAAAGGGAGAACACCGATGTGCCTTCCCGAGCCCCCATTTGCTGTGATGGTATTTCAGTCTCAGTCACAGAGGCTGACGTCAGGAAATCGTTCAGAGGGGTAAACCCTCGAAAAGCGCCTGGACCTGATGGTATACCTGGTCATGTTCTAAAAACCTGTGCGGACCAACTGGCTGGAGTTTTTACTGACATTTTCAACCTCTCACTTCTGAGGTCTGAGGTTACCACTTGCTTCAAAAGGGCATCAATTATACCAGCGCCCAAGAAGAGCAAGGTGACGAGCCTCAATGACTATCGACCTGTGGCAATAATGCCTGTGGTGATGAAGTGCTTCGAGAGGTTGATCATGTCGCAAATCAACTCCTACCTGAACAAAAACCTGCACCCACTGCAGTTCGCTTACCGCCACAACAGATCAACAGTGGATGCGATCTCGCTGGCTCTCCACTCCGCTCTGGACCACTTGGACAACAAAAACTCATGTCAGGCGGTTATTCATCGATTACAGCTCGGCCGCTGCTGTACATGGGGGTTACAGTGTGGTGGAGATGCCCCTCAAAATAAGAGAAGGTATCCCACACCAGTGGGCCACATGAGTGGCATGGGTGGGGGACAGATTTGTGGAATTTGAAAAAAAATGTATAAACTGTATTGATCAATTTGTATAGCCTCCGAAAATGTCGGATGGATTTTCCGCACGTGCTGAGGGACGCACTGAAGCTCGGTGCAGCCAACGGCAAGGCTCGGTGGGGGCGGGCCACAGTCTAGGGTCCTTCCGCTGCTGGGCATGGGGGGGGTACGGTACGGTGGAGACGCCTCTCAAAATAAGGGAAGGTATCCCACGCCAGGGGGCCACATGAGTGGCACGGGTGGGGGACACATTTGTGAAATTTGCGGAAAGGAAATGTATAAACTGTATTGATCAATTTGTATAGCCTCCGAAAATGTCGGATGGATTTTCCGCAAGGTTCGCGTATTGTATATATTTATCATTTGAATAAAGTCTATTTTGAAATTTAAAAAAAAAAAAAAATTACAGCTTGGCATTTAATACTATAATCCCCTCCAAGCTGGTTACCAAACTCGCAGAACTGGGTCTCTGCGTATCCCTCTGCTGTTGGATCCTCATTCACAGACCACAGTCTGTTCATATTGGTGGAAATGTGTCAGACTCGATAACAATCAGCACGGGAGCACCTCAAGGCTGCGTACTCAGCCCCCTGCTGTACTCGCTCTATACTCATGACTGCGTAGCCGGTCACAGTGCAAACTCCATCGTCGAGTTCGCTGACGACACCACTGTCATGGGACGTATCACTGATGGGGATGAGTTGGAGTACAGAAGAGAGATCGAGCAACTGTCCATATGGTGCCAGCACAATAACCTGGCCCTCAACACCAGCAAAACCAAGGAACTGATTGTGGACTTTGGAAGGGGTAGGATGGGGACCCACAATCTTGTTTATATCAACGGGTCGATGGTTGAAAGGGTCAAGAGCTTCAAATTCCTGGGCGTGCACATCTCTGAAGATCTTTCCTGGTCCGAGAACACCGATGCAATTTGCAAGAAAGCTCATCAGTGCCTCTACTTCTTGAGAAGATTACGGAGAGTCGGTTTGTCAAGGAGGACTCTCTCTAACTTCTACAGGTGCACAGTAGAGAGCTTGCAGACAGGTTGCATCGTGGCTTGTTTTGGCAACTTGAGCGCCCTGAAGAGGAAAAGACTACAAAAAGTAGTAAGCACTGCCCAGTCCATCATTGCTCTGACCTTCCTTCCATCGAGGGGATTTACCGCAGTCGCTGCCTCAAAAAGGCTGGCAGCATCATCAAGGACCCACACCATCCTGGCCACACACTCATCTCCCTGCTACCTTCAGGTAGAAGGTACAGGAGCCTGAAGATTGCAACGACCCGGTTCAGGAATAGCTACTTCCCCACAGCCATCAGGCTATTAAACCTGGCTTGGACAGAACATTAATACCCATTTATCTGTTATTTGCACTTTATCAGTTTATTTATTCATGTGTATAGATATAATGGTATATGGACACACTGATCTGTTTTTGTAGTCAGTGCCTACTAGGTTCTGTTGTGCTGAAGCAAAGCAAGAATTTCATTGTCCTATCAGGGACACATGACAATAAACTCACTTGAACCATTAAGTTTATAACCATGTTCCACCATTTTCCTGCAGCTGTGATTACAATCCCAACACCATTCTATGTCTATAAAGTCCTTCTTGGAAGTTTCAAAATGTGTGAAAGGAACACAAGATTCACATTTTTTTTAAAGGAAAGATGCTGTTAAATTGCAGCAGTCCTCCCCAACATCCCAGTGTGGAGACTACATGCTGGTGCCTGGATGGATCTACTGTCACTCTTCAATCTCCATCCTCTGTGCACCACTTGTGTACAGCTTGAGCACACTCATGCATGGTATGATTTGTCTGGATAGCAGGCCCACAAAGCTTTTCACTCCATCTTGGTTCATGTACTAAAGAAAGGTCATTGGTGAAGCAGCTGAACCTTGGGGGATGATTCACCAGGGCCATTTTTGACACCAATCACTGGCATGATTCCGCTCGTACCTCTCCTTGGACTAAGTTGCGATGAGGTTTGGAGCTGAGTGGTCCTGAGGAAGCTGGGCCCCAGTGCCCGGTGATCAGGTGCCACTTGATAGCTCTATCCAAGTCTCCTTCCATCACTGTTGTTGATGGAGAAGACAGAGATTGGGCAGTGGTTAGCCTGATTGCATTTGTGAGTATGTACCACTTGAAAGTGTGTACCACCAGATTCATGAACAGGTTCTTGCCCGCTCTTGAACGGACCTCTCATAAATTAAGGATGAGTTTCCCATTCTAATCTAGTTCAGGGTGGCCATTGGTACACTCTCCATAGCTGCATGACTGTATTCTGCAGTCCATTTATGTTATAATCTGCACTAACTGACGTATTCATGCATCGTTCCATTTGGATTGCACATATCTCCGCACACCTGACAATAATAAATCAAGCATTATGTGCACTCTCAGACTTCGCTAAATCCAATTCTGAAGTTATTTCTTGATCTTGTATGGAGTGAGTGGAGGGGGATCTGAACATGTGGGGATCTCAGGAGGAGGGCGAGTAGTGCATCTAATTACCACTCCTAGCTGAAGGTGGGTTTTACACTTCAACTGTTCCTTGTGCACTCACAGACTGGCTCCGCCATTGTCAGAACCCAATCCTTATTGCCTGGTCAACCACCACTGACAGCTAGAAACAGAGGCTGCAGAGCTTTCATCTGATCCACTGGTAATGAGGGCACAGCTCCGTCCCAGCATTCCAGATCTTAATAGCTGTACAAGTGGAGACCTAGTTTATGAAGAGTTAGATTAGACTGGGCGAGGTATTAATGGTGGACGGATTATATTGGGCGAAGCATTAAAAAATGCGGGAGTGGGAAGAGTAAGAGTACTTGGCATATTGTCCAAATCTCAGGCAACGTTTACATTAGTTTGATCGACTTCCATCAGTTACCAAACCAAAGTTTTGTCAAGACGTGCTCTGTCGCTGCCTCCAGCGCATACCCCCCCCCCCCCCCTCCACCCCATGCTCTCTCCCCCACCCCCGGACCTGCTGGTGTTTGCGCTCCTTCTCGATGCGCTCGCCCCTCTCCAGGCGCAGGCGGCCGAGCTCCAGGCGCAGCTCCCCCAGCTCCGGGTTGTTGCGGTCGCGGCCCACCAGCCCCTCCAGCATCTCCAGCACCCGCACCACCTTGGGCAGCAGTTTGGCGATGGCGTCGCAGCCGAACGTGTCGATGATACGCTCGAACTCTTGGCCCACCAGCGCCGCGATGTCGTAAACATCCGTGACTGAGAGGTCGGCCGGAGCCTTGTCCAGGGCCGAGCCCGCCGCCTCCATCATGACCCCCCCCACTCACTCTCCCCCCCACTCCTCCCTCACTCTCCCAATCACTGTCCCTTCCCCCCTCCTCTCTACTACCCCCTCTCCGCGTCTCCAGCCCAGCCTCTCCCTCTCTCTCTTTGTGTTTTATTTCCAGAACTTTCCTATCTTGAAAACTTGTTTTGCTTCTTCCTCCGGCCTCGGTCACGTCTCCCCTTCTCCCCCTCAGCGGCCGCCACTCCCCGGGACACTGTAGGATCTTTGCTCTTCTGCTGCCGCCGCTACCGCTCACTCCCCTCAGCCACCGTCCGTAACCGCCCCCCCCCCCCCCCGGCGCACCTTCCCGACAGCGTCCCCACCGCCCGGGAGCCGCCACACACCCTCTCCCCACCGCGTCCGCTCCGGGCGCCAATCACCGCGGGTGGGGGCGCATGCGCCTCACTGCCCGCCTCACTCCAGCTCCTCAGACTGAACTTGATTTTTTTTTCGGTCTCGACCCATGCCTTCTCTCCAGAGCTGCCTGTCCCGCATTACGCCAGCATTTTACGTCTAACTTCTAAACGTAGAATAGATCATTGTTAATTGAGGGGAAGTTGACAACGAGGCACACAAAGATAGAGTTTAATCAGGACAGTGCAACTGGTCGGAGAACTAGGGTGGGGGAGGGATGGAGAGAGGGAAAAGAAGGGTTAAGGGCCTGTCCCATTTGGCCGTCATCTACGCGTAAATTACGCGACATCATTCATGCGTCACGACGCACGCATGGTGCGCATCAAAAATCCTATAGCTATAGGATCTTTGGTGCGCATTACGCACGCATGGTGCGCGATGATATGGGCAATGCCGCGGGATTTTGTGATGTACAAAATCTTCGCGCGCCATCTGCGTGACGCGCAAATGACAGCCAAGTGAGACAGGCCCTTGACTCGTCCCTCCTTGATGCTCCAGCATCTGCAGTTCCTTCTTTAACACCTCCTTGATGCGGGCGACCAAGGGCGTGCAGGCGCAGCGTGGGCAGTGGGGGGTGGGTCAGGAGCGCGCAGGCGCGGGTCAGGGGCGCGCAGGTGCAGTGGGAGCGGTGGCGGTGGGTCAGGGGCGCGCAGGCGCAGTGTAGGCGCTGGCGGCGGGTCCGGGGCGCGCAGGCGCAGTGCAGCAGCAGCGGTGTGAGGTGGCAGGCGGCGGGCGCGCAGGCGCAGTGCGGTCGGCGCGGACAGGCCGGGGGGGAAGATGTTGACGCTCGGCGAGAGCTCGGTGCTGCTCGGCCTCCTCTCCTACCTGTGCGGCGCGTCCGCCTACTTCGTCAGCATCGATGCGCACGCCGAGGAGTGCTTCTTCGAGAAGGTCACGTCAGGCACCAAGATGGGGCTGATCTTCGAGGTGGCCGAGGGCGGCTTCCTGGACATCGACGTGGAGGTAGGCGAGCGGCCGGCCGCGCTAGGCCGCAGGCAGGCAGGGCGGGGGTCGGTGCGGCCCATCACGGGGATGCCGGTTCTCAGCCCGGCTCGGGGCTCTGGCTCCCTCCCGGCCGCCCAAGGGGACCATGCCGCCGGCCGCAACGGTCGGAGGGCGGCCCACGCCCGACCCTGTTACTCAGCGGCGTGTCGGCGGCTTCGGGCAGCGAGGGTCGGGGAAAATGTCGGTGACCGGGTGTTCGCAGTTAAGCTCCCTCATTACTTATTTCCACAAGCGTACAAACTGAGTTTGACAAAGGAAGTAACCGTGACCAGGATAATTTGGTAAAGTTATTGTGAAGTAGTTCTATACGACTCGTCATCACAAGACGGAGTGATAGAAAGAGCCCCACCACCCTTTTGTTTCTCCATACAAAGATAAAGGGCATACAAAAGTAACTATCAAATAATGGAAGAATGGTTCGTTATCGTGTTCTCTGGGTGGTGAAGAGTTAACAAGTAAAGATACGTGGATTTTGTCGTGATAGTATTGAGAGGGCACAACTATTCGGCTCCAGAACTTTACATTTTGACATGGAGTAAGCGACTACACAAATCTAAGTTGTTAAAATAATAAAATATTGGCCTTTTGGAGGGCCTTTATCAAAGTCGAGCAAAGGCGGTGAGCTACAGGGCATTATATATCTTAATTTCTGTTTTACGCGTGTTAATGCGGTTACAGGTTTAGTTTTCGTTAACTGCAGTGGACAAACCCTGCAAAGGTTTCCCACATTTTAATCTTAAATGTAAGATTACATGTAAGTAAAAGCCTAGATTATTTACATTCGAGATAAGTCGGTTTCTGAAATCTAGTGTTTGGGGTTTAGAAAATAATTTCCTGTGGTGATGTACAGTGAAGCTCATGTGAAGTAGTTTTTTAAGTTAGGATCTTTTGGACGAATGCCTAGACTCCATTTTTAAGTTGAACATTCTGTTCCCAGTATGGATGAAATCTGGAGTGTACAGTACCAATAGAGGCACTAATAACACATGTGGAAATACAAGAGATTTTGTATGCTGGAATCTTGAGCAAAAATACCCCAAAGTGCTGCAGTAATTCAGCAGGACTGAAAGCATCTGTGGAGGGAATAGGATCTTCCTTGGATCCGTGTGTAAGAAAGAACCGCAAATGCTGGTTTAAATCAAAGGTAGACACAAAATGCTGGAGTAACTTAGCGAGTGAGGCAGCATCTCTGGATAGAAGGAATGGACAATGTTTCGGGTCGAGATCCTTCTTCAGACTAATGTCAGGAGATGTGGGGGGTAGCAAAGAGAATGTAGTCGGAGACAGTAAGACTAGTGGGAGTACTGGGAAGGGGATGGAGAGAGAGAAGGCAAGGGCTATCTGAAGTTATAGAAGTCAATGTTCACACCGCTGTGGTGTAAACTGCCCAAGCGAAATATGAGGTGCTGTTCCTTCGATTTGCGCTGGGCCTCACTCTGACAATCGGGTAAGTTAAGACGGACTGAGCGGAGGTGTTCAGTGAAACGATCGCCGAGCCTGTGCTTGGACTTGCTGATGTCGAGAAGTTGACACCTGGAACAGCGGATGCAGTGGACGAGGTGCAAGTGAACCTCTGCCTCACCTGCAAAGACTGTTTAGGTCCTTGAATGGAGTCAAGGGGGGGGGAGGTAAAGGGACAGGTTTTGCATCTCCTGTAGTTGCAGGGGAGGAGGTGGGAAGGGACGAGTTGACCAGGGTGTTTTAGAGGGAACGGTCTCTGTGGAAAGCAGGAAGGGGTGGAGATGGGAAGATGTGGCCAGTAGTGGGATCCCGTTGGAGGTGGCAAAAATGTTGGGGGATTATATGCTGTATGCGATGGCTGATGGGGTGGAAGGTGAGGACAAGGGGGGCTATTACCTTGTTACGAATGAGGGGAGTAAGAGCGGAGCTGCAGGATATCGTGGAGAGCCTCATCTATAATGGAAGAGGGGAACCCCAGTTTCCTAAAGAATGAGGACATCGTTGCCCTGGTATGGAACACCTCATCCTGGACGCAGATGTGGCATTGGACGGAGGAATTGGGAGTAGGGGATACTCCTGTCTTTACAGGAAGCAGAGTGGGAAGAAGTGTAGTCAAGATAGCCATGGGAATCAGTAGGTTTGTAGTAGATGTTGGTCAATAGTCTGTTTCCTGTGATGGAGACAGTGAGATTTAAAAAAGGTAGGGAATTGTCGAGTATGGTCCAAGTGAATTTGAGTGCAGGATGAAAATTTGTGAAGTTGAAGTCAGTGAGTTCTGCATGGTGCAGGAAGTAGCACCAATACAGTTGCCAATGTAGCGGAGGTAGAGTTTGGGGATAGGGCAAGTGTATGCCTGGAACAGGGATTGTTTAATGTACCCTACAAAGAGGCAGGCAGAGCTAGGGCCATGCGAGTGCCCATAACTACGCCTTGGATTTGGAGGAAGTGGGAGGAGTCGAAGGATAAGTTGTTGAGGTGAGGACGAGCTCTGCTTGGCAGAGGAGAGTATTAGTGGACGGAAATTGGCTGGTTCTGCGGTCGAGGAAAAAATGGAGGGCTTTAAGTGGAGGTGTAGAGTGGCTGGACATCAATAGTAATGATGATGGAGTGGGGCCAGGAAAACACAAGTTATTGAGGAGACAAAGAGCATTTGAGGTGTTTTGGACATAGGTAGGGATTGGACCAGGGGGGATACGATGGAGTCGTGGTATGTGGAAGTTAATTTGTTGGGACATGAACAAGCAGAAACAATGGGTCTGCCAGGACAGTTCTGTTTGTGGATTTTGGGGAGAAGACAAAATTGGGCGGTGCAGGGTTTAGGAAAGATAAGGTTGGAGGATTTAGAGAGCCTGAAGTGATGAAATCAGTAATGGTGTGTAAGGTTAAGGCCTGGTGCTCATTTGTGGGATCATGGGCCAAGGGTAAGTAGGAGGAGGCGTCAGAGAGTTGTCGCCTGTCCTCAGTCCGGTAGAGGTCAGCGTGCCAGACTACCATGGCACCTCCCTTGTCGGTAGGTTTGATTATCCAGTCGGGTTTGCTGCAGTGAGCGGAAGGCTGTACGTTCAAGGGGGGAGAGGTTAGTGTGAGTAAGGGGAGTGGAGATTTGAGGTGTTGATGTCCCGCCGGCAGTTGGAAATGTAAAAATCTAACGAAGGTTGAGGGCCATCTGGGGGAGTCCAAGAGAAGGAGGCCAGTTGGAGACGGGAGAGGGGGACATCACTGGGCGGTGAGGACTCCGGTGAGCTCTACATCGTGGCGGAACCGGAACTCGTTGAGGTGGGGGCGGAGGGGAACAAAGGTGAGGCCTCTGCTGAGGACAGACCGTTCCGTATCAGAAAACGGGAGGTTGGGGGGGGGGGGGGGTGGTGAACACATGGCAAAGGTGGGGATTGGGGTCGGAAGAAGGCGGGTGAATAAATGGAGGCCAGGGGGGGGGGGGAGAGGAAGGATGGTGAGTGTTCAGAGAGGAGGGGGACATGAGGACTATTGTATGGGTGGGGAGTAGCTGGGGTCACCTGCTACTCCTTAAAAGGGGAAGGGGCGGGGGGGGGGGACCAGTAAGACCCAGCACATTCAGGCCCCGTGGTGTGGGAGTCTGCATCGTGGAGATTGTGGGCCCGGTGCTGAGCCTGGGACTCTGGTACGGCTGCGGCCTGCTGGTGGGCGATAGAATGGCTAGGGTCGGCAGAGTCGCTGGTGGAGAGTCCAGGTGCGGCAGAGGTTCACTTGCACCTCCTGCAACCTCATCTACTCTATCCGCTATTTCCAGTGTCAACTTCTCTACATCGGGGAGACCAAGCGCAGGCTCGGCAATCGTTTCACTGAACACCTCCGCTCAGTCTGTCTTAACCTACCTGATCTCCCGGTGGCTCAGCACTTTAACTCCAACTCCCATTCCCAATCTGACCTTTCTGCCATGGGCCTCCTCCATTGTTAGAGTGAGGCCCAGTGCAAATTTAAGGAACAGCACTTCATATTTTGCTTGAAGGTAGATAAAAATGCTGGAGAAACTCGGCGGGTGAGGCAGCATCTATGGAGCGAAGGAATAGGTGACGTTTCGGGTCGAGACCCTTGGTAATTTACGCCCCAACGGTATGAACATTGACTTCTCTATGGATCCGTACAGAATCAGAATTTTCTCAGTCCATTCCCTTCACAGATGCTGTCTAATTTGCTAATTCCGTGATGTGTGGCGTTGACAGCTGTTTGCTTGGTGTAACTCCACATTGCTTTCGCCACAGCCTCGCACTATTCCCATTATCTTTTTAAAGTAGTTACAGTAATCTGCTTTGACAACCCTTTTAGATTTTGTTCTAAATCGTGGCTACTTGCTGCATAAAAGATTCCAAGTCTTCCCTTTTGCTTCACTGTACACTCAAATGTCCACATTTATTTGGCAGTATCTAGACCCTTTGGGTAATGTGCACTGATGGAGTAAAAGGTTGACAGTGATTTCAATTGAAAATCTATTAATTGTGGTACAGATGTGAATCCATAGTACCTTCCTTCTGATATTATGTCAGTTCATGTGGGGCTGTGTTCAAGATGATGACCAGAGCAATAAAGGCTGGAAAACCATGACATTGCAGGTCAAGAAACATGCATGGTCTCGACCCAAAATGTCACCTATCCATGTTCTTCAGGGATGCTGCCTGACCTGCTGAGTTACTCTAGCACTTTGTGTCCTTTTGTATATTCACCAACATCTACAGTTCTTTGTTTCTACCTACTTGGTGTGTAGAGTGCCACAGCACAGTGTGAAGATAGCGGAGAACTCAGAAGACTAGACCTCAGCTGGTAGTCCCTCCATTCTGACCAGTGCACGGCACGCCTGGATTCTGATGGTGGCCAATCTATTGCCCTGCTGATAGGCTGAAGGGCTATAGTGACTTCCAATGCCAGTACCCTAGAACACACTTGAAGGTTTCTTGCCTGTGCATTTTGGATGTCTTTGAGAAAGTAAGTTTGGGCAACTGAATCATACGTGCGGGTTTTGGTAGCTTGATTTAGAGACTTCATATTGATCAGATTTTCACATCAACTTTTCAAGTTCTAAGTATAACTGCAGCCATGACATTTTCAAGTGATTTAATTGTTGCAGAAAGTTCCTTTTCACTGCATTCACTTATTTTCTTCTGATATTGTAATTGTAAGGCCCATGATATAATCTCCATTTATGCCAAGCTGTAGCTTTAATCGAGGGCTCTGATTTCAGCTAATGGACCAGTGAGGGAGCTGCAATGGAGCTGACTAGTTAGTGAAAGGTGATTCCATGCTGTGGAAGAGATCATGGTTATTTACATCAAGGGCCGGATGGTCTCCGTTGCTAATTTGTTGGTCGGTTAATGTAAGTGCGACTATCTGCATGAAAGTTCAGCATTTGAACGTTTCCCAGGATTTTTTTTTTAATTCCCACCTTCTGTGAGCATTCCGAGTTTACACTTGCCAGAACTTCATTAGACTTGTTTTTGTTTCCCGCAGATTACTGGTCCAGACGGCAAAAATATCTATAAGGGGGACCGGGAGTCCAGTGGGAAGTACACCTTTGCTGCACACATGGATGGAACATACAAGTTCTGTTTCAGTAACAGAATGTCTACCATGACCCCCAAAATAGTCATGTTCACTATTGACATTGGAGAGGCACCGAAAGGACACGACATGGAGACAGAAGGTGCGATTCCACGACCATCATGGCGGGGTGGGGTATTGAGTGCAATAGTGGTGGGCGGGCAAGGGATATTTATCGTGTTAAATAGGGTCATTCTAGATTACAGCTGTACACAGTGTTTATTCAATGCTTGGGTTTTTTTGCAGAATGTGAGCTTAAACTGGAGAAATTTCTTCCTAAATTTAGTTCTATTACAGCAATTTCAATATTTTAATTGGAGGAAAAGTTAAAAAAGGAAAAAGTTCAGTCAGCTGAGTCCCGGCAAATCTCTTACGCCTTGGTCTCCAGAGACTTAGGTGCAGCTCAAGTTGTTAGAAACTTGAACAGGCCATTCAGCCCAACTAGTCTGTTTATCCTTCACTCGAGCTATTTCCTGTCTATCCTCATAGATGTGTGGTCATGATCACATTGAATGGTGGTGCTGGCTCAAAGGGCCGAATGGCCTACTCCTGCACCTATTGTCTATATGGTGGGCGACTTGAAACAGAAATGAAAGGCAAGTGGATAACTGACCTTGATATTCAGGGGATCTTGCAACCTCACCAGTAGTTTTTTGTGAAGTTAGTGTTAGGTCCGGAGTACCATCCAATCCAAAGGTGTATTGTCCAGGGGACTGCACAAGTTTATAGAATGACCCCGAGCCCAGTGCTAAAGGACAAAGGGAGGCAATGCAAATTGTATTCTGTGGAATTCATAAATGTTAAGTTTTCAAGGGCAACTGAATATTGATATGAAGAAAGTGATTGTGATACTTGAGTAGTCTTGGACAGAGGAATAGCCTCAACATTTGAACAGGGCCTATCATTGCCCTAAATCAGGAGTCGGCAACCTTGTTCTGCATAAGAGCCAGGAACCATGTCTGTGAGCGGATGGCGGGCCACATCTATCACCATAGTGTGACACTTGGTGTTGTTTTTCGCATTAGTTTTCATGTGTTTTTCCAATTAGCTTTCTGCAGTTCCCAGGTCCCTCACGTGCCCCTGGACTGGCTGCAGTTCCAAGATCAGCTTGAGTGCCCCAGGACTGGCTGTAGTGCCCAGGTCGCATGCGTGCCCCGGGACGAGCTGCAGTTCCCAGATCAGCTCGTGTCCCCGGGAATAGCTGCAGTTCCCAGATCAGCTCGTGTCCCCGGGAATAGCTGCAGTTCCCAGATCAGCTCGTGTCCCCGGGAATAGCTGCAGTTCCCAGATCAGCTCGTGTCCCCGGGAATAGCTGCAGTTCCCAGATCAGCTCGTGTCCCCGGGTATATCTGCAGTTCCCAGATCAGCTCGTGTCCCCGGGTATAGCTGCAGTTCCCAGATCAGCTCGTGTCCCCGGGAATAGCTGCAGTTCCCAGATCAGCTCGTGTCCCCGGGTATAGCTGCAGTTCCCAGATCAGCTCGTGTCCCCGGGTATAGCTGCAGTTCCCAGATCAGCTCGTGTCCCCGGGTATAGCTGCAGTTCCCAGATCAGCTCGTGTTCCCGGGTATAGCTGCAGTTCCCAGATCAGCTCGTGTCCCCGGGAATATCTGCAGTTCCCAGATCAGCTCGTGTCCCCGGGAATAACCAGGTCGCTAAAACTAATTGAAAAAAATACTCATGTGGGCCGGATAATTGTGGGTTATGGGCCGAATCCGGCCCGTGGGCCGTAGGTTGCCGACCCCTGCCCTAAACCCTATGGTATGATTTGGCTGGATAGTCTTTTGTTGTGTCTCGGTACATGTGGCAATAATAAACCAATACTAATAACGAGTTTCTTATCTTTGCTACATGGCAGCAAATTATTCCAAAATAATATTTTCTGAATCCTGTTCCTACTGACATCTTATGAATTTCACTTTCCATCTAATCTTTGCTTTAATTAGTAGCGATTTCTGATATTCCATTTATATCCCATTGGTACGAGGTGGGAGTCATACAAAAGTGGATCAGGGAGTTTCTAAAAACCTCGCTAAAGGATGTTCGTGCACCAGTTGAGTTATTGTAACAATTGACTGCTTTGTTTACCAGTGACAGAGATCTATTTTAAATGCGGAATGTTTTTAACAATATAGTATAACAATTAAGTCTGTGTTTCTACTAAATTTCTACTTCTCTTCTGTGGTAGAAAATGGTTGTAGGTCAGCTAGAGTGTGTAAGAGGGGTTCAAATACAATTGGGCGAACGTAATGAATATAAATCTGTGGGCAACTTGTAAGTTATTTACACTTCAGCGTCTTTTTGGCCCACAAATTGAACAAAAAATTTTTTAAACGCGATTTTGCGTTAAAAAATCTTTAAGACTTCATTTAGGTTACACGGGAGAAGTGGAACAAACTGGTTTATTCGAGCTGTTCCATGATGCAAGGTTCAGAGTACTGTGCTCTAAGATTTGGGTCAGGGATTCAAAATATAGAAAATTGTTAAAAACCTGCTACTGCTTGCAAAATGTCATTGAATTCATTGTGGTCTTTACTTTTCCTTTTTGTTTAAAAACCTTTTACATGTACATGAATCCTTAGGTTTCATACAGCTATCTCTGTTACATAGCAAATGTAGTTCCTCTTTTCAAAGGAAGGGGTTACTGGGGCTCTGGCTGAGATTTTTTAAATCTTTGCTGGACACGAATGTGATCTCCCTTTTCAAGAAAGGTAGCAGGGAGAAGTCTGGTAACAGAAGATCTGTGACATCAGTGGTTGTGAAATTATCAGACCATGATTCTTGGGCTCGGCTGCATGGATGAGCAAATGGATCTTGGAGTGCCAGTCTCATGATCCTTGGAAGTGGCAGTGCAGGTAGGTAGCATAGTTAGCAAGGCATACAGAGTACTGCCCCTCAGTAGCTATAAAGTTATGTGCAGTCTTGTATAACCTTGATAAGACCTTGAGTGGAGTACTGTGTGCAGCTTTGGTCACCACACTATAGGAAGGGTGAGAGAGTGCAGAGGAGATTCACCAGGGCGGAGCCTGGATGGAGCTGCGTGGTTATGAGGAGAGGCGCGGTCTGATTTCCCAGGGGTGGGGATTGCTGCATCTGAACCAACGTGATTGAGGTGTGCAAAATGATGTGGGATAGAGAAATGGGTACACTGCCAGAATCCTTTCCCTTGATCGAACGAGTAGGTTTAGGGTAATGGGTAAGTGATTTGGAAGGGGTTTGAGGGAGAACATCTTCACCTAGTGAGAACTGGGATGCACAGCCAGGGAATGTGGTAGAGAGAGTTCCCAGCAGTGTTTAAGAGCTCTCTAGATGAGGATGAATTGCCATGGCATTGAGCGCTGCAGGGAAATGGAGTTAATGTAGCTGGGTGTCCACTGATTGTTGTGTATATGCTGGGCTGAAAAGCCCACTGCCATGCTGTATGTCTCTGACTAAATTATTAATGGGTCTACGACTCATAACACTTGTGCAAGTCGTCCTTGTGGGCCCGGGACAGCTGGCAGCTGTGTCTAGTCTATCTGTTGGTGCAAATCTCAAACTGCATAATGACTGCACTCGTGAAAGCCTGAGGCACGTGTATAATATCGATACACTTTGTTTCTTATTCATTGACCATTTGTGCCTATCTGTTCCTTTACATTGCACCTTTATTTATCCCGTGCCCTTCTGTTTACCCTTCCCTTCAGGTGATGGGAATACTTGGGATGGTACGTCGAGCAGTAAACCTTTTCAATGCACCTCTTTGCTCTCTCTTTTGATATGTGGTTTCCATAATTCCTAGTGAATGCGAATAGCTTGTGGAATCTCTGTTCGCATCTGTGAATGAATGATTTACTCCTAGGCGATAGGAAATTGACCGTGTTCCCAGTGTTGTGCTGGCTGTGAATGCTAACAATACTAACTCAGTGACTGGTTGAAGTTTGAAAATGGGCAAGGTTGGAAGCTTTACAACAAAATTGCAAAGTAAACAGCTTATTATTTCTTAGCTTGTCTTTAATCACAGCTAAAGATATTTGCAGATCACAGCCAATTCTAGGGTCAGAAACTATTTTTAATTTTCACTGATTGACGTTGCTCTTAACATAAAAATGAGAGATCTTTACTAGTCACATTAATGGCATTATTTTGCTCATTATTACAAAAATGAGCATGTGATTAATGTTTGACCATCAATTCCGGTGCCCTGATAGACTTCTGACCGACATCCACTATAAACCTACTGACTCCCATGGCTATCTGGACTACACTTCTTCCCACCCTGCTTCCTGTAAGGACTCCATTCCCTACTCCCAATTCCTCCATCTACGCCGCATCTGCTCCCAGGATGAGGTGGCCCACACCAGGGCATCGGAGATGTCCTCATTCTTCAGGGAATGGGGGTTCCTCTCTCCTGCCATAGATGAGGGAGGCTGTCACCAGGGTTTCTTTGATACGCCGTGACACTGCTCTCTCTCCCCATTCCCCCACTTGTAACAAGGGCAGAGTCTCTCTAGTCCTCACCTTCCACCCTACCAGCCGTTACGCACAACAAATAATCCTCCGTGATTTTCGCCACCTCCAACGTGAGCCCACCACTTGCCACATCTTCCCATCTCCTCCCCTGTCTGCTTTCCACAGGGACCTCTCCCGCCATAAAATTGACCGCTCCCTGGTCAATTTGTTCCTTTCCACCCAAACCACCCCCCTCTCCGGGCACTTTCCCTTGCAACCGCAGGAAATGCTACACATGTCGCTTTACCTCCACCCTTGACTCCATTCAAGGACCCAAGCAGTCTTTCCAGGTGCAACGGAGGTTCACCAGCACCTCCTCCAACCTCATCTATTGCATCCGCTGCTCTAGATGTCAGCTGATCTACATCGTTGATACCAAGCGTAGGCTTGGCGCTCGGTTTGCAATAACCAACCTGATCTCCCGGTGGCTCAGCACTTCAACTCCCCCTCCCATTCCAAATCCGACCTTTCTGTCCTGGGCCTCCTCCACGGCCAGAGTGAGGACCACCGGAAATTGGAGGAGCAGCACCTCATATTTCGCTTGGGCAGATTGTACCCCATTGTACATTGACTTCTCTAATTTCAGGTAGTCCTTGCTGTCTCCTCCCCTTCTCAGCTCTCCCTCAGACCTCTGGCTCCTCTTCTTTCCCCCTCTCCATCCGCACATCAGTCTGAAGAAGGGTTTTGGCCCCAAACGTTGCCTATTTCCTTCGCCCCATAGATGCTGCTACACCCACTGAATTTCTCCAGCATTTTTGTGTACCTTCGATTTTCCAATATCTGCAGTTCCTCCTTAAACATGTGATTAATGTTTCCATCTTGAGCGACAGAGGGTGGGGGGGGGGGGGTGGAGATTGCAATCATATTGTTCATTCAGTAGAGATTCTGATATTTTCATTGCTATTTGTATTGTACAATAGAATTAAAACTTACTTATGGTTAAACATATTATTTTACTTTCCAAAATCCCCCCAAACTTAAATTTGGCAAATGTTTGGAGTTTTTTTCAAGCAAGGCCTTGCTTATTATTTTTGGGATAACATCTGCACGTTTTGGAGCTTCAGAAAATCGGCTGTTTGCTGCAAGGAATGGCTTTAATGGACCAATTGTAACGGCACAATGAGGAAGGTTTCACAATGATCTTGTTTGTTCATAAAGCTCACCAGAACAAGTTGGAAGAAATGATCAACGAACTTGCTGTGGCCATGACGGCGGTAAAGCATGAACAGGAGTACATGGAAGTGCGCGAGCGGATACACAGAGCGAGTAAGTACATCGCTGCTTTTGAGCCTCGTTTCTGCGCAGCTGCAGCCTCCCCCAGAGGTTAGATGTGCTAGGATGTAAGGGGAAAGTTTACAATTAATGGCAAGGCCCTTAACTGCATTGATGTACAAAGGGATCTTGGGTCCTGAAAGTGGCATCAAACATAGATAGTGTGAAGGAGGGTGTGTGGTATAGTCGCCTTCATTGGTAGGGGTATTGAGTATAAGAGGCAGCAAGTCTTGTTCAGCTTTATAGGATTTTTGTTAGGCCATATTTGGAGTATTGTGTGTAGTTCTTGACCCATTGAAGGAAGGCGTGGGGGGTTTGGAAAGGAGGTTTATCAGAATGGTGTCTGGATTAGGAAGTGTTAGCTACAGGGAGAGGTTGTTCAGTTTTGAATTGTTTTCTTTCAAACGCCAGAGGTTGAGAGGAACCCGAGGTGTATAAAATTATGGGAGGTATAGACAGGAAAAACGATCAGAACACTTCATGCGCGTACAAAATGTAGAAACAAAGCACTGCAGATGCTACTTTATGCTAAAAAAAATACAAAGTGCTGGAGTAACTCTGCCGGTCAGGCAGAAGGGTCCCGACACAGAGGCGTCAGCGATTCATGGTCTCCAGCACTTTGTGTCCCGGGGCACTTACTTATCCCTCACCATCTCCCATTTCATGCTTCCCCCACCTGAATTCAACTGTCACTTGCCAGGCTTTTCCGTGCCCTCAGCTCTCTTTTACAACTTTCTCTTCTCCCTCACTTTGTCTGAAGGATCCCACCCTTGAAATGTCAGTTATCTATGTTCTCCAGAGATGCTGCCTATCCTGCTGAGTTAATCCTGCACTTTTTTTAATGAGAATCAATATAATTTGATATTGATATAGAACCCGATGAGCAGTCTGTTTAACGTTCTTTATCTCTCCACATTATTATCTATATGCATAATTTCCCTTATACCTAACTAGTCTAAAGTAGGATCTTGACCAGAAACGTCAACCGTTCCTTCTCTCCAGAGATGCTGCATGTCCCGCTGAGTTACTGTAGCTTTTTGTGTGTATCTTAATGTGATTTTCTGACAGATTTTATTATTCATGTGCCTGATCAGTGTTGTTTCTGTTTTCTCTGCAGTCAATGACAACACAAACAGCAGAGTGGTCCTCTGGTCTTTCTTTGAAGCTTTGGTACTAGTTGCTATGACGCTTGGACAGATCTACTATCTGAAGAGATTTTTTGAAGTCCGAAGGGTTGTCTAGCCACCACCATTCAGCATTGGATAAGGAATTTGAAAAGTATCTGGTCACAACCGCTTTTATTACTTTGTCACTTGACTGAAACATTTTGCGCACTGTTCTGATCTTCATTTACTGCTGTTTATTTAAACACCCTTTCAAATATGTTGGGAGTCCACGGGTTAGAGAATTTTGCAGAGGCCACAAGTTGTGTTGTGGGAGACCTTTAATGCTCCAATCAGATATTTAAAAATAAAAAAAAAAGATCTAAGTTCGCTTTAATTTGCTTTGCTGTAATTAATTGGTAACATTGATGATGGGCTTAAAACAAAAAGGAAAGGCATTAACGTGTGAGTTACTGATGAAGATGTGACTAGTATGTGTACACTTCATGTACTTGGACCGTAAAAATCTTTTCACTCGACAGTTTTCTACAATTTATTTCAGGTTACAGTTTATCTTATTGTTTAGACAACATGGGTTTACTTTAAACAGCAAACTAGGGACAGCACTATCCAGTAGCTTCATAACGTTATAGTAACGTTTGTGGACGGGGGGGGGGGGGGGGGGGGGGTTAAGCTCCAAATCAGTTCTTTGAAAAGAGATCTGACTAATGTGAAAGCCCCTAATGTTTTGTAGAGCATTTTGGTGACAGAGTGTAAGCAGTTGAATTTGTTTACAGTGCTGTATGTAAACTTCCTTTTGGAACATCGGTGGTCCCTGTCAGCTGTTTTTGTATATTTCTGAAGATCGACAGTGGTTCAGTAGTTGAGCCATAGATATCGTGGTGACACTGTCCAGCCACTTCCACCATGCCTCACCTACTTTTCTTCACATTGTCTGTTTTCACCACTGGAACCAAACTTGCTGCTGGGAATGTGATGTTATGAATTTGGATATTAGAAACATCCAAGTGCGGTTTAATTTGCTTTGCTGTAATTAATTGGTAACATTGATGATGGGCTTAAACTGTAAATGAAAAGACAAACATTAGGTATGCGAGTTACTGATTAAGATGTGATTAGTATGAATAAGTTTAATATACGTGATCTTTTGAAAAGTCTTTTTGACAATTTTCTGCAAATTGTATCTGGTTGCAGTTCACCTTTGTGTTTTTGTGGTCATGGTTTGAACTTTGTAACGGAGGAACAGCACCATGTAGGTCACTATATCAGGGGTTATTTATATTAAATAAAATTCTATCAGATTTGGAAAGTCTTGCCGTTTAAAATGATCCAACATGGATTGTAGAGTGGCCCAGATGCAGTTGATTTGTTTGACTCAACTGATGTTCTTTTAGTGGGCAGATTGTCTAATCTTCGGTTGTGACGTGGACTGTGTTTCCTTTGCTGTCTTGTTTCTACATTCAGAATGTTTCCTGAAGTTTTTGGCTGGAGTTTTCCTGAGCATCCCCTTTTCCAAACTTGGATGGAATTCCTCGGCAATGATCGGCTGTTATTTTTTAATGAATGTGTTCCATTTAATAGTTAGTCATAACTGGAGCATTTATTTAAAAAAAAACTATTAGTGGTTTGCATTGTGGAATATTCATAATTTAATTGGTGATTTGACCTGTTTATTTACAGTCTTTGAGAAGATTGCAAATCTGACTGGGAACGTTATTGTATAAACCAACCCTGTCTGTACAGATTTATTTTGTCCAGTATCAGGGCACTTGGACAAGTACCTAACCTTGCAATTTGTCTGGGTTCTCTGCCTGCAAACACTTCTGATGGATAAAACTTGTGGGATTGTAAAACTTTCAAAAGAACAGGTTTATAAAACTTAATTTTAAAATTAATGCTGCTGTCTGCTAATTATTTTCCAATGTCCATGTAGCATCACATCTTAACTGGATCAGATGTGACTGATGTAAATTAAAGTGAATGTCTCCAATGAAACAACCCCATGCTAAAGTGTAATGAATACAGCATTTGCTGGTCTACAAGGGTTGGGGAAGCCGTGGTCTCTCGGTGACTGTATTCTGTCCATTGTAAGTGTGAAGGCCTGTTTCTTCAATCAGGCATCAGTACCAAAAACAAAATTCCATTTGTATATTTGGCAAATCTTGTGGCCATGTTCTTTAATAATTTCCATTGTGCTTTGTAATATGTTGGTTTGTATGAGCCAAATGCTGTCATTTACAAAGGCAAAGCTCAGCCAGTTTTACACGTGACAGGGCTGATATCCGGTGCTGTCCTTCAACCTCCTGCTGGAAGCCTGCAGCTTTCTGTATGGTCTAAGTCTAGTGTGTGCAGTGAAACTCCTTGTACAGTATTAACATCGTCGCAAAGGTGCCTTGTGTATCAGCGGTGAGTATCATTAACTTGGCCAACCAGTACAATACTCAGCAAGAAGAATTGGCAAGTGGGTTTGTCACACTTTAATTGTTTCATAGACAGGCTCAATTATTTCAAGTTTGGGGGAGGGACAAATGAGATGGCAGATACTGAAATCCAAAATAATGTTAGAAATAATGAGGAGATGCAACAGAAGTGAGGCTTTGGTTGTGATAAAAAGGATACAGATGTTCACTCCCATCAATGCTGTAACTAACTGGACCATGTGATTGCAGTTATTAGCCAGAGCCCCGTCTAACTATCCATGTACAACCACCAAGAATCTTCCCCTGGTCTAAAGCTTTACATCTGATTGGTATCATCTTGTGGTCACCTCTTTTCTGAATTTGATTTTGCCCTATTTGTATTGATTTCCACAAAGTATACCTGCAAGAGAGAAATTTGCACAGAGGAAATTTGTAGTCAATTGGGACAAAACGTATTCTCTGGCCAAAACATTGTGGACTGAGGCATATCCAAGCTACCTATGGCAGTGTATTTTGCCAGCCTGTCACTTTTCAATGGCTTTTAACATCCAATTGAGATTCTGAGCAATTCTCTGCTTCCTTTGTTTTAACTCATTTTTCTGAGCTAGCAGTTTCAGCGTTGCAGGCATCCAGCGATCTTTACAACCATGTTTGGGAAAGGAGAATTTCCTTCCATATTGCCCATGTCGTTTGATTTGATCTATGTGTGTGCTGGCACCTGGAATCAGTAATGGGACTCCAAATATCCATTGCTTTTAGGATAAATAGCACATAGTTAGTCAGGACTTGACTTCTGTTGCTTGCTTCAACAGGGTCCAAGTGTTGCAGACTTATTTGGAAGATGGGAAATGGAAGCTAATGAACTAAACTGCCATCACAATTTTAATCTTGTGTTGATCTCAGAAATAACGTCTTGGTTGTTGGTTAGTGAAACAAGGCTGGTTAACTCGTGAGACAAGCATATCTCATTAGTTCAAGATATAGTCTGAAGGAATGATTTGCATTCATTCAATATGCTTCACATTCTGTCTTGGTGCTTTAAATCTAATTAAGTCATCATTTTAATGTTAGAAGTGCAGCCACTGAATTATGTTCAATACGCTCCCAGAGACTGAATCATGAGGACCGTGAGACCTTTTTCCTGACGCACAAGGGAAAGTGCTCTTCCCTCGGGGTGAGAGACCTTGCCTGTAAAGATGTGTGAAGTTGCTGAGACTTGCCTGACTAAAGCCAGTATATGGCTCAGCATTTGATGCTGATAGCATGTGGTGTGTGGTATTGAAGTATTGACCAGTGGATCACCATGTAATGTTTACACACTTACTTAAATGCAGCCTCTCGCCAAACACTTGCAAGCGACAAATATAAGCACTCGATTGTTAATTTCTGTAACTTGTATTTTAAAAATTACCTGTTGAAGTTTATCCAATTGAGAAGTCTACTAACGCATCCAATGTGTCTCAGTTTGCTGTTTGCGGATTTGATTCCATTATATAAACCTGGGATCCTTTTTACTTATCAGGTTTTGTACAGCGTGGTGTGGGAACTGAAATGAAGCAGAGCTGGACCAGTTACTTTTTCTAATAAAAACTGGAATTTAAACAAATATCTGGATAATTTCATTTCATATATTCCATTTTGCAATATTCTGCAATAGCCTTATGTATATTAATTACCATTTCTCTCCTATCCCTGTCCTGTTTTCACTACATTGTGCAACACACACTTGGAATAAGCTCCATCTGCCATTCCTATAACACATTTATATCCCATTGTATTTGATTGCTTTCTTCCCTATTTGCAACGTCACTAATTTGTGTGTCGTCAATGGTTACAGACCTCCATCCAACATGACACGCTGCCATCACACCAGTCTCCTATGGGTAAGATGGTTCTGAATCAAAAGGACCAAGTCACCAAGGATTCTTCATCAGTCTGAAGAAGTGTCTCGACCCGAAATGTCACCCATTCCTTCTCTGCAAAGATGCTGCCTGCCCTGCTGAGTTACTCCAGCATTTTGTGTCTACCTTCGATTGAAACCAGCATCTGCAGTTGTTTCCTACTCAAGTCATCAAGGATTCTATGTATCTTATTCTGGATCAGCCTACCATGGGCTTACTTGTCATGCCTTGCTAAACTCCATGTAGAGAACATCCACTGCCCTACCCTTTGATCACCTCCATCAATGTCAAAACACAGTTTGTACATTGACCTGCCCTGGATAAAGCCCTACAACTGCTATGAGCCTCACTGAACTATCCCTATTTCCCTTGAACAAAGGAGCATTAGCTACTCTCCAGGACTTTTGGGCTGATACAAAGATCTTCCTCAAGGTTCCAGCTATCTCTCGGCCCCCTCAATAACTTGACACTCTTGTCCCCTTTTCATCCCTAGCCTTTGTCCACCCATCCCCCTCCTCAGTATCCACCTATCAATTATCAGGCTTTGTCCTGCCCCACTTCTCTTCCAGTTCCCTAATACAATCATTCTGAAGAACGTACCTGACTGAAATGTTGCCTATCCATGTCCTCCACTGTTGCTGCCTGACCCACTGAGTTACACATGCACTTTATGTTTCGTCACGTTTCCAGCATCTGCAGTCCCTTGTGTGATGAATTTCCTTGGTCTTCTGAGGAAGTAGAGATGTCAGTGTAATTTCATAGACATAGCATCAATGTGGTGGAACCCAGACAAGTTGTTTCACCACTGCCATCGGGAAGAAGGTACAGGAGCCTGAAAACCGTAATGTCCAGGGTGAGGAACAGCTTCTTCCCTACTGCCATCAGGCTATTAAACACTACAACCCCATATAGGCTCTAAACTACAATAGATTATTATTATTGTTGCACTGTTTTATTTGTTTTTTGAGTGTGTGTGTGTATATATATATATGCATGTATCTATATATTTATGTGCATGTATGTATGTATATGTGTGTGTGTATGACACAAAGCAGGGTGACAGTGTGAACCGTGAGGATGATGCTATGAGAATGCAGGGTGACTTGGACAGGTTGGGTGAGTGGGCAGATGCAGTTTAATGTGGATAAATGTGAGGTTATCCACTTTGGTTGCAAAAACAGGAAGGCAGATTATTATCTAAATGGTGTCAAATTGGGAAACGGGAAAGCACAACGGGATCTGGGGGTCCTTGTTCATCACTCAATGAATGTAAGCATGCAGGTAGAGCAGGCAGTGAAGAAAGCGAATGGCATGTTGGTCATTCATAACAAGAGGAGTTGAGTATATGCGCAACAAGGTCCTTCTGCAGTTGTACAGGGCTAGTGAGACCACACCTGGAGTATTGTGTGCTGTTTTGGTTCCCTAATTTAAGGAATGACATTCTTGCTATTGAAGGAGTGCAGCGTAGGTTCACAAGATTAATTCCTGGGATGGCGGGACTGTCATGTGCTGAGAGAATGGAGCGGCTGGGCTTGTATACTCTGGAATTTAGAAGGATGAGAGGCGATCATTGAATCATATAAGATTATTAGGGGTTTGGACACACTAGAGGCAGGAAACATGTTCCCAATGTTGGGGGAGTCCAGAACCAGGGGCCACAGTTTAAGAGTAAGGGGCAGGCAGAACGGAGATGAGGAAACACTTTTTCACACAGAGAGTTGTGAGTCTGTGGAATTCTCTGCCTAAGAGGGCAGTGGAGGCCGGTTCTCTGGATACTTTCAAGAGAGGGCTAGATAGGGCTCTTAAAGATAATGGAGTCAGGGGATCTGGGGAGAAGGCAGGAAAGGGGTACTGATCAGGGATGATCAGCCATGATCACATTGGCGGTTCTGGCTCGAAAGGCCAAATGGCCTACTCCTGCACCTATTGTCTATATGTGTGTATGTTGTGCTGCAGCATGTAAGAATGTCATTGTTCTATCTGGGGCATATGAGAATAAAACACTCTTGACAATATTTAGGAATTTGAATCTCGACCATTTCCACTTCAGCACCATTGATGATATTTTGTGTGGGCTTTTACCCGGTTTGATTTTTTTTTTTCGTGCTTTCTTCATTTAGCTCAAAGACCTGGTCTGGATTCATCTTCCAAATTCTTACTTTTTGACTCCAACCTCTCTGGTCATCTAAGGGCCCTTTACTTTTGGGACAGCACAGTAGTGCTCAAGATTTAAATTGTCCCGAGTGTGTAGGATGGGATATATAACTGGTGATTGATGATCAGTGTGGACTCGGTGGTGGACAAAAGTGCTGGAGAAACTATGGAGCGAAGGAATATTTGACGTTTCGGGTCGAAACCCTAAGGTGAGTTTCTCTAGTATTTTTGTCTACCTTCGATTTTTCCCCCTTTGTTAAATCCCTCCCCACCTATGTTCAAGACACCTCAGACACTCTCCGTCGGCTCCGCACATTCCGTTGTCCAGGCCCCCATCCTCTCATCTTCACCATGGACGTCCAGTCACTATACACCTGCATCCCCCACCAGGATGGTCTCAAAGCCCTCCGGTACTTCCTCGACCAGAGGAGCAACCCATACCCATCCACTGATACCCTCCTCCGCCTAGCGGAGTTGGTCCTTACCCTCAACAACTTCTCTTTTGACTCCTCCCATTTCCTCCAAACACAAGGCGTAGCTATGGGCACACGCATGGGCCCTAGCTACGCCTGCCTCTTTGTCGGGCACGTCGAACAATCTTTGTTCTCGGCGTACCAGGGCCCCATCCCCGACCTTTACCTCCGTTACATTGACGACCGCTTTGGTGTCACCTCCTGCACCCACGCACAACTGACTGACTTCATCCATTTCACCACCAACTTCCATCCGGCACTGAAATATACTTGGACCATTTCCGACATTTCCCTACCATTCCTTGACCTCACCATCTCTATTGCAGGTGATACACTCCTGACTGACATCCACTACAAACCAACTGACTCCCACAGCTACCTGGACTACTCTTCCTCCCACCCTGCTTCCTGTAAGGACTCCATCCCCTATTCCCAATTCCTCCGTCTACTCCGCATCTGCTCCCAGGATGAGGTGTTCCACACCAGGTCATCACAAATGTCCTCATTCTTCAGAGAAGGGGGTTTCCCCTCCCCCACTATAGATGAGGCTCGCACCAGGGTCTCCTCCATACCCCGCAACACTGCCCTCTCTCCCCATTCCCACTCACAACAAGGGCCGAGTCCCCCTGGTCCTCACCTTTCACCCCACCAGCCAGCGCATATAATAGTCCTCCGCCAATTTCGCCACCTCCAACGTGACCCCTCCACTCGCCACATCTTCCCATCTCCCCCCCTGTCTGCCTTCCGCAAAGACCGCTCCCTCCGCAACTCCCTTGTCAATTCTTCCCTGCCCTCCCGCTCCACTCCTTCCCCGGGCACTTTCCCTTGCAACCGCAAGAGATGCTACACTTGTCCCTTCACCTCCCCCATCCACTCCTTTCAGGGACCCAAGCAGTCATTCCAAGTCAGACAGAGGTTCACCTGCACCTCCTCCAACCTCATCTACTGCATCCGTTGCTCCAGATGCCAGCTGATCTACATCGGTGAGACCAAGCGGAGGCTGGGCGATCATTTCGCCGAACACCTCCGCTCGGTCCGCAATAACCAACCCGACCTCCCGGTGGCTCAGCACTTCAACTCCCCCTCCCACTCCGTATCCGACCTCTCGGTCCTGGGCCTCCTCCACGGCCAAAATGAGCAACACCGCAAGTTGGAGGAACAGCACCTCATATTCCGCTTGGGGAGTCTGCATCCTCTGGGCTTAAACATTGAATTTTCTCAATTCTGCTAACCCAGACTGCCTCCTCCCCACCTCTCCCTCAGCCCTCGGGTCCTGCCGTTCCTTCTCCATCTACCCCCCCCCCCCCCCCCCCCAGTCGCACTAGCTTCTCATTTTCACACCACAAACAGCTTACAATGGCCTGTTTCCTTTATCACCAATACTTTTTTGCATATCTTTCATTCATTGTTCTTTATCTCTCCACCTCGCTGTTTATATCTCTCGTTTCCCTGATCCCTGACCAGTTTGAAGAAGGGTCTCTACCCGAAACGTCGCCTATCTCCTTCGCTCCTTAGATGCTGCTGCACCCGCTGAGTTTCTCCAGCATTTTGTGTAACCTTCGATTTTTCCAGCATCTGCAGTTCTTTCTTAAACAGTGTGGACTCTGTGTGCATAAGGCCCTGTTTCCACATTATATCACGAAACCTAATTAATTGTAGACTTTGCCTATTTCTAAACTAAACAACTGCTCCCAAATTTCCTCGCTCCTATTTGATAATATTGTAGTTTGCCCTCTCCCAATTTACTACTACCCTTAATGTTCGGACCTATTCATCGCTAGCCTAAGGCGCCAGGCTGTGCTATTTGTGAATTGCTGCTGTGTGTGAACAGGTTTTGCTGCATTATAGTCGCCACACGTTTACCTTCAGCCTGCAACTCCTGATAAATGGGAATTAAGTTCTTCTGAGTTAGACACCAAGCAGTGTTGGGGCTTTTAAATCACTAAATCTAAATTCAGTAAACTTGAATGTATATGAAAGGCCTTTTGCCAAACAGACTAAACCCGTCATCAGTGGACGTGGAACGGGGTCATCGTCAGCCTTCGCACCCCGGAACGCCCGAGCGAGCGAGCGAGCGAGCGGCGGGCCGGAAGCAGGCGGCGGGCCGGAACGGAAGTAGGCGGCGGGCCGGAAGCAGCGAGGCGCGGGGAAGATGGCGGACTGCGGCGGTTGGGACCGTTTGCCGCTCGGGCTCCACCCGCGGATCCTGGAGTCGCTGCGGGAGCTGAGCTTCAGTCACATGACGCCGGTGCAGGTCGGTCGGTCGGTCGGTCACTCACTCACACACTCACTCGGGGTCGAGGGGCAAGCACCTCTGACCCTTTCCCTCCACCCACCCCCTGATCTTCCAGTTCAGTTTATTGTCACGTGTACCGAGCTTCAGTGAAAAGCTTTTGTTGCGCGCTGTCCAGTCAGCGGAAAGACAACACATGAGCCATTCACAGTGCACAGATACATTATAAGGAAATAACGTTTAGTGCAAGGTAAAGCCAGCAAAGTCTACCTCTTGCCTCTTCTCCCCTCTCCCAGCCGGCAAACGGAATGGAAATGTGAAAACGCACACCTCCAGATTCAGGGACAGTTTCTTCCCAGTGACCCCTCTCTCTGACCCGTCACCCCTGACCTGACACCGAGTGCCCTTACCCCTGACTTGCACCCATCGCGCTGCCTCCTCACCCCACTATTCTTGCCACTCCTCAACCCACTACTGTGGAACAGTGGCCACCTAGAATAGGTTGGAGTCAGTGTGTTTGCATTGGACCAGGTGCCGTAGGGTTGACGTTGGTGTTTGGGTCTTGGATCCAGTCACTATCTAGTTTGCATTGACTGTAGCACTAATTATTATCAATGCGCAATAAATGACAACTGATCAAAATATCTTAACTAAAGCCCTTCACCGCGCTGATGGTTATTTGGATATACTACTCAAGCAGCTGGATAATAACCGGAGAATTCTCACTCACCAAAGCAGAAACATTTCAACTGTTGTGGGAAAAGGTTTAAACAAAAAGTGATTAATTCAGCCCTTTCAAAGGGGAACATGACTCCATCTGCCTGTGTTTTCTTGCAGTCTGCAACCATTCCTCTGTTTATGAACAACAAGGATGTAGCAGTAGAGGCGGTAAGTTACCTACCTGGTGGCTTAAACACCTTCTCTGCATTTTGTTGAATGATTGTTGCCGATTGGAGGTTCATGCATTCATGTGCTGCAGGTGACCGGCAGTGGGAAAACCTTGGCTTTCGTCATTCCAACTTTGGAAATCCTTTTAAAGCGTGAGGAGAAGTTAAAGAAAATGCAGGTTTGTTCTGTGCATGGTTTAAAATTTCCTGAGCATTGAGATTAATCGTTGTAAAATAAACATGAAATAATCTGGAAGGTAAAGCGTAGCTTGTTCTCATTACTGACAGAGTGTGGATTTGTCCCTGCCGTAGGGTGGCGCTGAGTGTTGCACTGTGATTTCCAGGCAGTAAAATTGGGGCCACTTCACTGTCGGGTTCCATGGGACTGTGTTGCAGAGCGGAAGAGTTCCATCCTGGGACCATGTTCACGGCTTATTTTTAATCACTGAAACAATGAGCTGGTCGTTGGGAATGTTTCTGTGCGTGTGATTCTATGACCATCTTCTTGCTCTCCGCATTCACTATTATATGATCAGCTGGATCTGTGTGTCCGAGATTTCTTCAAATGGCTGGTGTGGGCGAGTTGGGCCGAAGGGCCTGTTTCCACACTCTATTACTTTATAGCACTCTAAATACGTTGGCATGGACCTTTGCTCACATTTAAAATAATGTACAAAGATCCTACAGTGAATTGTGAATGCAGCAGTAATTCAGTGAGGTGGAGTTCATTTGATGAATTGCCCTCCAGAGATGCAAGTGCTTCTGTGGGCCCAGGTTCTGGGAGTGACTCTCCTCCTTTCTCCTTGCACATACAGGTTGGGGCTCTCATTATCACTCCCACCCGGGAGCTGGCTGTCCAGATCGATGAAGTGTTCAGACAGTTCACAGTGCACTTCCCACAGTTCAGGTGAGTGTGGGGAGGGGTCTGTGTGCTGTCGGTTCCCTGGGTCTGCCAGTGCTGTGTGGGTTAGGGTGTGGGGCATCGGTGGGTTGGGGTGTGGGGCATCAGTGGGTGTGGGGCATCGATGGGTTGGGGTGTGGGGCATCGGTGGGTTGGGGTGTGGGGCATCGGTGGGTTGGGGTGTGGGGCATCGGTGGGTTGGGGTGTGGGGCATCGGTGGGTTGGGGTGGGGCATCGGTGGGTTGGGGTGTGGGGCATCGGTGGGTTGGGGTGTGGGGCATCAGTGGGTTGGGGTATGGGGCATCGGTGGGTTGGGGTGTGGGGCAACGGTGGGTGTGGGGCAACGGTGGGTGTGGGGCATCGGTGGGTTGGGGTGTGGGGCATCGGTGGGTTGGGGTGGGGCATCGGTGGGTTGGGGTGGGGCATCGGTGGGTTGGGGTGTGGGGCATCGGTGGGTTGGGGTGTGGGGCATCGGTGGGTTGGGGTGTGGGGCATCGGTGGGTTGGGGTGTGGGGCATCGGTGGGTTGGGGTGTGGGGCATCAGTGGGTTGGGGGGTGGGGCATCAGTGGGTTGGGGTGTGGGGCATCAGTGGGTTGGGGTATGGGGCATCGGTGGGTTGGGGTGTGGGGCATCGGTGGGTTGGGGTGGGGCATCGGTGGGTTGGGGTGTGGGGCATCGGTGGGTTGGGGTGGGGCATCGGTGGGTTGGGGTGTGGGGCATCGGTGGGTTGGGGTGTGGGGCATCAGTGGGTTGGGGTGTGGGGCATCGGTGGGTTGGGGTGGGGCATCGTTGGGTGTGGGGCATCGGTGGGTTGGGGTGGGGCATCAGTGGGTTGGGGTGTGGGGCATCAGTGGGTTGGGGTATGGGGCATCGGTGGGTTGGGGTGTGGGGCATCGGTGGGTTGGGGTGGGGCATCGGTGGGTTGGGGTGTGGGGCATCGGTGGATGTGGGGCATCAGTGGGTTGGGGTGTGGGGCATCGGTGGGTTGGGGTGTGGGGCATCGGTGGGTTGGGGTGGGGCATCAGTGGGTTGGGGTGTGGGGCATCGGTGGGTGTGGGGCATCGGTGGGTGTAGGGCATCGGTGGGTGTGGGTGTGGGGCATCGGTGGGTTGGGGTGTGGGGCATCGGTGGGTGTGGGGCATCAGTGGGTTGGGGTGGGGCATCGGTGGGTTGGGGGGTGGGGCATCGGTGGATGTGGGTGTGGGGCATCGGTGGGTGTGGGGCATCGGTGGGTTGGGGTGTGGGGCATCGGTGGGTTGGGGTGTGGGGCATCGGTGGGTGTGGGGCATCGGTGGGTTGGGGTGTGGGGCATCGGTGGGTTGGGGTGTGGGGCATCGGTGGGTGTGGGGCATCGGTGGGTTGGGGTGGGGCATCGGTGGGTGTGGGGCATCGGTGGGTTGGGGTGTGGGGCATCAGTGGGTTGGGGGGTGGGGCATCGGTGGGTTGGGGTGTGGGGCATCAGTGGGTTGGGGGGTGGGGCATCGGTGGGTTGGGGTGTGGGGCATCGGTGGGTTGGGGTGTGGGGCATCGGTGGGTTGGGGTGTGGGGCATCGGTGGGTTGGGGTGTGGGGCATCGATGGGTTGGGGTGTGGGGCATCGGTGGGTGTGGGGCATCGGTGGGTTGGGGTGTGGGGCATCGGTGGGTGTGGGGCATCGGTGGGTTGGGGTGTGGGGCATTGGTGGGTTGGGGTGTGGGGCATCGGTGGGTTGGGGTGTGGGGCATCGGTGGGTGAAGGAATTAATCAGCAGCGTTCTGCTCTCAGTCAGATTCTCTTCATTGGTGGAAGGAATCCAATGGAAGACGTGGAGAACTTCAGGATGCATGGGTGAGTGTGGACCTTTGGTCAATTGAATGTTCCTCCTGGACCTGGTTCTGGGCCAGTTAGTGGGTTACTGCCTCTGCCTTGCCCTTTGCCAGGCAACAGGCTCACTCACTGACTCGCTCCGAGTGCTAGCATTACTCCTGCTCTGAGTTACCCTGGGGCATTGGCTCTGCCATCCCCTCACTCCACTGGGCCCAGACCACTCTGTGGAGACCCACCCCTCCCCCACCACCATCACCCCACTGCCCCCCACCCACCGGGTCCAGACCACTCTGTGGTGACCCACCCCTCCACCCTGCCCCCACCAGACCACCCCCTGGTTGCACGTGGCCTGGGACCAGGGGAGTGGGGGGGGGGGGCACTGGAACGACCTATGACGCGGGGGGAATGCAGTGGCTGGGACCCGGCCACTGGTTCCCCAGAGGTGACTGAGGAGAAGCTATGTCTGTGTTTGGGGCAGAGGGAACATCGTGGTGGGCACTCCTGGACGTCTGGAGGACATGTTGAGGCGACGAGCAGACGGGGTGGAGCTGGCTGGATGTGTGAGGAGCCTGGACGTGCTGGTGCTGGACGAGGCTGACCGGCTGCTTGACCTGGGCTTCGAGGCCAGGTGAGGCTGGGGTGCTGGGGATGGTGCAGTGGGTGTGGGAGGGTGGGGGTGGGTCGCTCGGACTGAGAGAGAGTGGGAGATGGAGGCTCGGGGAGCTTGGGGCAGGGTGCTGAGGAGGGTTGCAGTTGGGGGTGGGACAGGCTGCAAATGTAAAGGTGTGGGAGACACAGGGAAGTGCTGCTGCTGGAGTAACTCAGTGAATCAGGCAGCTTCTGTGGAGGATGTTGGGGGAGTAAGCAGAGAACACTATGAGTATTCAGTGCTAGCTGACCCCTCTCCCCAGTACCCCTTCTCTGGTGAACACCCATTTATCCCACCCTCCCTTTCCCTCTGCCCCCCCTTCCACCCTTTAGCTTTACATCTTTCGCCTCTCCCTGTTGTCTCCTTGTCATCTCTGGCCATTGTTCAACCTTCGGCCCATCAAACCGCCCTCACCTGTACCCACCTATCACTTGCCAGGCTTTATCCCGTGCCCACCACAATTTTCCAGCTTTCTCCCCACCGTCTCCACCAGTATAAAGAAGGGTCCTGAGCCGAAATGTCACCTATCCATGTTCTCCACAGATGCTGCCTGACCCGCTGAGTTACTCCAGCACTCTGTGTCTTTCTTAACACATTCAGTGACATTTCACTGCAGTCCCTGCTGTTGTAAGTACCGTGATCTACAGCGCTGGTCGGTTGGGGTGGGGGGGGGGGTGACCAGTGACTGAGCTGTGGCCCGGCATTGCCAGTTGTGGTCCTGCTGTTGCCAGCTGTGGCCCAGCGTTGCCAGCTGTGGCCCGGCGTTGCCAGCTGTGGCTCAGTGTTGCCAGCTGTGGCCCGGCGTTGCCAGCTATGGCCCTGCTGTTGCCAGCTGTGGCCCGGCGTTGCCAGCTGTGGCCCGGCGTTGCCAGTTGTGGCCCTGCTGTTGCCAGCTGTGGCCCGGCATTGCCAGCTGTGGCCCGGCATTGCCAGCTGTGGCCCTGCTGTTGCCAGCTGTGGCTCAGTGTTGCCAGCTGTGGCCCTGCTGTTGCCAGCTGTGGCCCGGCGTTGCCAGCTATGGCCCTGCTGTTGCCAGCTGTGGCCCGGCATTGCCAGCTGTGGCCTGGCATTGCCAGCTGTGGCTCAGTGTTGCCAGCTGTGGCTCTGCTGTTGCCAGGTGTGGCCCTGCTGTTGCCAGCTGTGGCTCAGTGTTGCCAGCTGTGGCCCGGCATTGCCAGCTGAGGCCCAGCGTTGCCAGCTGTGGCCCAGCGTTGCCAGCTGTGGCCCTGCTGTTGCCAGCTGTGGCCTGGCGTTGCCAGCTGTGGCCCGGCATTGCCAGCTGTGGCCCTGCTGTTGCCAGCTTTGGCCTGGCGTTGCCAGCTGTGGCCCGGCGTTGCCAGCTGTGTCCCGGCGTTGCCAGCTGTGGCCCTGCTGTTGCCAGCTGTGGCCCTGCGTTGCCAGCTGTGGCCCGGCATTGCCAGCTGTGGCCCTGCTGTTGCCAGCTTTGGCCTGGCGTTGCCAGCTGTGGCCCGGCGTTGCCAGCTGTGGCCCGGCGTTGCCAGCTGTGGCCCTGCTGTTGCCAGCTTTGGCCTGGCGTTGCCAGCTGTGGCCCGGCGTTGCCAGCTGTGGCCCGGCGTTGCCAGCTGTGGCCCTGCTGTTGCCAGCCGCGGCCAGGGTATGCCCTGGTGTCACGCGGCCCTGACTAGGTCTCCACTCTCGCTGCAGCTTGAACACCATCCTTGGCTTGCTGCCGAAGCAGCGGAGGACGGGGCTGTTCTCGGCCACACAGACGGACGAGGTGGAATCCCTGGTGCGCGCAGGGCTGCGTAACCCTGTCCGTATCACCGTCAAGGAGAAGGGGTTGGCGGCAGAGAGCACACAGAAAACACCTATCCGCCTGCACAACTACTACACGGTGAGATCACACACCTCCAGCGGGCCGAAGGGCGTCTGGCTTGGAGCGGCCATGACACCCATTCCCGCCGCGCTCCCACCTCTCCATTAACTCTTCTCTCCCCACCCCCCCCAACCCCCCCCCCCCCCCCGTTCACTCCACACTCCTTACTCCGCACATCCATCTCTCTTGTCGTACGCCAGTTGCCATCTCCTGCTCCCACACTCCAATAATCAGCAGGCCAAGCAGCATCTGTATCGCGGGAGAGAGAGAGAGAGAGAGAGAGAGAGAGAGAGGTTTGTCCTGAATCTTTGGGCTCTTTGCTTTACAGATCTGTCGAGCTGATGAGAAGTTTAACCAGTTAGTTGCCTTCCTCCGTCAGCACAAGAAACAGAAACATCTGGTCTTCTTCAGGTGATTGTTGGTTCCACTCTGTACCCAGGGGTCACGGGGCCCTCTGTACCCAGGCAACACGGGGCCGCCTGTACTCATCAGCTGGGCATTCACTGCCCGCTCACTGCGGGCGTCTGGAGATTGAGGAGAAGCTCCTTGTGCCCAGGGGCAGGGACGTGCGCGCCTGGAAGATGGATCACTCCCTCTCTCATCTGGTTTTGCTGCACGCAGTGTGATTATAAACCCAGCCACGTGTTGTTACCCATTTATTCACTAATGTGTGCGGGGGAGGAGACTGTGTGAGGGGGGTGACTGTGTGAGGGGGGTGACTGTGAGGGGGGGTGTGACTGTGAGGGGGGGTGACTGTGTGAGGGGGGGGTGACTGTGTGAGGGGGGGGTGACTGTGAGGGGGGGTGACTGAGGGGGGGGGTGACTGTGAGGGGGGTTGACTGTGTGAGGGGGGGGTGACTGTGTGAGGGGGGGTGACTGTGTGAGGGGCGGTGACTGTGTGAGGGGCGGTGACTGTGTGAGGGGGGGGTGTGACTGTGTGAGGGGGGGGTGTGACTGTGTGAGGGGGGTTGACTGTGTGAGGGGGGGTGACTGTATGGGGGGGGGTGACTGTGAGGGGCGGTGACTCAGTGAGGTTGGGCTGCTGTCTTTGGGGAGTTAAGCCCACTGTTCACGGCCATGTTTAACGGGACTGCTTGTTGCTTCCAGTACGTGTGCCTGTGTGGAATATTTCGGGAACACCCTGGGCAAGTTGGTGAAGAATGTGCGGATCATGTGCATCCATGGCAAAATGAAGCACAAACGGCAAAACATCTTCACGGAGTTTCGGCAGCTGGAAAGGTACTGGTTTGGTGGAAGGGGCCGATCCCCTGCGGTTAGGCCGGGTGTGGGCCAGTGTGAGGCGACGTGGTGTCACCAAGCTGTGGCACGTTGATGGGTGGAAGCCATGGCAAGCAATGGGAATTGAAGTGATTAGATGGGTGTGTCGTGAGGCAGCAGAGACCATGTGCACTGGGATGTTGTGTCAGGAACAGAGAGAGACAGCATGGAAACTAGCCATTCCCCCCCACCATCGCTCCACACCCCCGGGTTCTCCCACTCCCCACACACTGGGGGCCAAATAACCTACAAACCCGCACGTCTTTGGGACGTGGGAGGAAACTGGATCACCCAGAGGAAACCCATGCAGTCACAGGGAGAACATGCAAACTCCACAAGGACAACACGGGTCAGGTTCAAACCCGGGTCCCTGGAGCTGTGCCATCGCTGTACCATCGAAAGCATCCTGACCACCTGCTTTACAGTATGGTACAGCAGTTGCACCGTAGCAGATAGGAAGGCACTACAACGGGTGGTGAAAACCGCCCAGTACATCATCGGTGCCCCGCTCCCTGCCATGGATGCCCTCCACCGAAAACGGTCTCTGAAACGGGCCGGGAAGATCATCAAAGACCCTTCACACCCTAACCATGGACTGTTTGCCCTCCTACCATCAGGGAGGCGGTACAGGAGCCTCAGGTCCCGCACTAGTAGGATGAGGAACAGCTTCTACAATAACACCATCACACTGCTGAACTCGGAGTCCCGCCGATAGATTTCTCCCGTCTCTCCGTCCACATTGTCTGCATTCTGTATTTATTTCTATATTGCTATCACTACGAACTGACGCTAAACTGCATTTCGTTGTACCCATACTTGTATCTGTGCAATGACATTAAAGTTGAATTGAATTGAATTGTGTATTGTAGTGAATCTGAGACTGCACCCAGTGGGCTGGTGGGACAGTGGCAGCCATGTCTTCCTGTACGTTGGTCACTGCCAGAGAGTGCCCTGCTGGTATAGATGGCCATGACACACAGGGGCCTCATGGTTTAACGGTGTGGGTAGGACACAGGACTTTGCTGACCCACTCTTCCTTCTGTCTGTTCCCAGTGGCATTCTGGTCTGCACTGACGTCATGGCCCGCGGTATCGACATTCCAGAGGTGGACTGGGTACTGCAGTATGATGCCCCCAGCAGCGCCAGGTATGTTGAGGACCGGCTGTGGGACAGCGCACTCTCACTGCATGGGAATTGCACCAAAGGTCCTCCCTTGCCTGGTGATGGGAGTGTGGGCTGTGGGGGTGTGGGGAGTGTCTGAGGAGGGTTTGACTGTGGGCTGTGCCAGTGTGGGCTGTGGGAGTGGAGTTGCTCTGTAGTTGCATCTGCAGGATGGTGACAGTGTCAGTCCCAAGGACCCTGTAGTTTCAGCAGTGTTCAGTGGCCCCGGGCCCTGGTGTTGTGGGTGATTGAAGACCTTAATAGATAATAATAATAATAATAGACAATAGGTGCAGGATTAGGCCCTTCGAACCAGCACCGCCATTCAATGTGATCATGGCTGATCATCCACAATCAGTACCCCGTACCTGCCTTCTCCCCATATCCCCTGACTCCGCTATCCCTAAGAGCCCTATCTAACTCTCTGTTGAAAGCATCCAGAGAACCGGCCTCCACCGCGCTGAGGGAGAGAATTCCGCAGACTCACAACTCTCTGTGTGAAAAGGTTTTACCTTGTTTTGTTTTGTAGTGCCTTTGTCCATCGCTGTGGACGAACAGCTCGCATTGGTCACCATGGCAACGCCCTGGTGTTCCTGCTCCCCATGGAGGCGACTTACGTCAACTTCCTTGCCATCAACCAGAAGGTGTGTCTGTAGAGGCCGTACAGTATGATCATGGCCCGGCTTGCAGCTCGTGGACCATGTAACGAGTGTCAGAGAGAGAGACTGGGAGACGGCCACTCTTACACTCCAGAGCTGCAGTTGACCAGCTGATTTACTGTACCACCGTCTGTGCTGTCTTTGTGTTTCTGACTGTGGGGGGGGGGGTAAGAGTCAACACCAGCTTTGCCTGGAGGGAGAGGTGCTTCCTCTCATGTTGTAATTCTGTAATGAAACTCATTCTATTGACCAAGTCTTTGATCTTCAAAAACCAGTTCTCCCCCTTTGTATGAAGCCCAGTGGGATGTTATGTGAGTTTACGTTAGTATATATACAGTGCGGAAACAGACCCTTCCGCCCAGCGATCCCTGCACATTAATACTATCCTACACACACTAAGGACAATTTACATTTAAACCAAGCCAATTAACCTACAAACCTGTATGTCTTTGGAGTGTGGGAGGAAACTGAAGATCTCGGAGAAAACCCACGCGGTCAAGGGGAGAACGTACAAACTCCGTACAGACGGCACCCGTTGTCAGGATCAAATCCGGGTCTCTGCCGCTGTGAGGCAGCAACTCTACCGCTGCGCCACTGTGCCTCCATTGTGTAAATGAAAGTCCGTGCACTCCTAGGGCAGTCTCTGATAAACATTTAGCATTTACCAGAACAGGTAACATTCATGTTACTGCTCAAAGCTGCCGGAGGTTTGGAATTGATTTCAGGGGGTTTGTTGTCTGTTTAGTGTCCAATGCAGCAGATGAAGCTGTTGAAGGATTCTGTGGACGTGTTGCCAAGTCTGAAGAAGTTAGCTGTATCGGACCGGGCTATCTTTGAGAAAGGAATGAAGGCCTTTGTGTCTTTTATTCAGTCCTACGCAAAACACCAGTGCAGCTTGATATTCCGCATGAAAGGTAAGTGGAAGGCTGGTGTTGTTTCATGGCCCCCCACCGGTCAGTCACCACACCGGCCATTCCCCACACTGGCCACCCCCCCAACCCACCGGTCACTCAGTGTCCACTCCCCCCGGCCGGTTGTTTCCCCCCCCCCCACTGGACACCCAGCCCCCCCGCCCCACCGGTCACTCAGTGTCCACTCCCCCCTGGCCGGTTGTTCCCCCCCCACTGGACACCCAGCCCCCCCGCCCCACCGGTCACTCAGTGTCCACTCCCCCCCCGGCCGGTTGTTTCCCCCCTCCCCACTGGACACCCAGCCCCCCCGGCCGATCATTCACTCTCCCCTGGTCTTGACCACCATGCACCAGTTGCATCTTTCTCCATGATTCCTCAAGCCCCGTTTTGCTCCCCCGGCTCCTCGACAGCCTGCTCTCCCCTCAGCTCAGGCCCACCGTCTAGTTACTCAGGCCCACCGTCTAGTTACTCAGGCCCACCGTCTAGTTACTCAGGCCCACCGTCTAGTTACTCAGGCCCCGTCTAGTTACTCAGGCACCCGTCTAGTTACTCAGGCACCCGTCTAGTTACTCAGGCCCACCGTCTAGTTACTCAGGCCCACCGTCTAGTTACTCAGGCCCACCGTCTAGTTACTCAGGCCCACCGTCTAGTTACTCAGGCCCACCGTCTAGTTACTCAGGCCCACCGTCTAGTTACTCAGGCCCACCGTCTAGTTACTCAGACCCCGTCTAGTTACTCAGGCCCACCGTCTAGTTACTCAGGCCCACCGTCTAGTTACTCAGACCCCGTCTAGTTACTCAGACCCACCGTCTAGTTACTCAGGCCCCGTCTAGTTACTCAGGCCCACCGTCTAGTTACTCAGGCCCACCGTCTAGTTACTCAGGCACCCATCTAGTTACTCAGACCCCGTCTAGTTACTCAGACCCCGTCTAGTTACTCAGACCCCGTCTAGTTACTCAGGCCCACCGTCTAGTTACTCAGACCCCGTCTAGTTACTCAGGCCCACCGTCTAGTTACTCAGGCCCACCGTCTAGTTACTCAGACCCCGTCTAATTACTCAGACACCAGTCTAGTTACTCAGGCACCCGTCTAGTTACTCAAACACCCGTCTAGTTACTCAGGCACCCGTCTAGTTACTCAGGCACCAGTCTAGTTACTCAGGCACCCGTCTAGTTACTCAGGCACCCGTCTAGTTACTCAGGCACCCGTCTAGTTACTCAGGCCCACCGTCTAGTTACTCAGGCCCACCGTCTAGTTACTCAGGCCCCGTCTAGTTACTCAGGCACCCGTCTAGTTACTCAGGCACCCGTCTAGTTACTCAGGCCCACCGTCTAGTTACTCAGGCCCACCGTCTAGTTACTCAGACACCCGTCTAGTTACTCAGGCACCCGTCTAGTTACTCAGGCACCCGTCTAGTTACTCAGGCACCCGTCTAGTTACTCAGGCACCCGTCTAATTACTCAGGCACCCGTCTAGTTACTCAGGCACCCGTCTAGTTACTCAGACACCCGTCTAGTTACTCAGATCCCGTCTAGTTACTCAGACCCTGTCTAGTTACTCAGGCCCACCGTCTAGTTACTCAGACCCCGTCTAGTTACTCAGACACCGTCTAGTTACTCAGACACCCGTCTAGTTACCCAGACACCCGTCTACAGTTGCTCCCTCTCCCGTCTAGCTCCACCATTGTGATGCCAGGTGGAAGGCCAGAGATCGCCAGGCCAGCCCCATTTCTGCAGCTTTGCTGCTTCGCTCTTTGGACGTTGGATAAACACCGGCCTCTGTCCGGCCCTGAGGGAGCCTCGCCTATTGATTTGTTTCTCCAGATCTAGATTTTGCAGCACTGGCCAGAGGCTTTGCTCTCCTTAAACTGCCCAAGATGCCTGAGATGAGAGGAAAGAATTTCCCAGGTTTTATACCCGAGGATATTGACACCAATTCCATCCGGTACAAAGACAAGAACAGGGAGAAACAGAGGCAAAGGCTGTTGGCACAACAAAAGCAGCAGAAGCAAAATGAAGCCAAAAAGAAATTTGTGAAAAATAAGCCTTGGTCAAAGCAGAAAACAAAGAGAGACAAGAAGAGGAAGCAGGCCAGCAAAAGGAAGGTGGGTTGCGATGGGGAAAGGGGGGTGGAATGGACAATAGACAATAGGTGCAGGAGTAGGCCATTCGGCCCCTCAAGCCAACACCGCCGTTCAATGTGATCATGGCTGATCATCCTCAATCAGTACCCCGTTCCTACCTTCTCCCCATATCCCCTGACTCCGCTATCTTTAAGAGGTCTATCTAGCTCTCTCTTGAAAGTATCCAGAGAACCGGCCTCCACCGAGAAATGGGCTAGAGTGGAGGGGTGGGGTGGAGGCTGGTGTAGGTGGGCTGAGATGGGAGCTGGGTGGTATTTTCTTTGAGTAATATGGAGACTTGACCCATGGTTGAGAGGGCAGTGTGATGTGAATTATTCTTGATGACCTGTGATGCTAAATGTTTCCACGTACATCTCCTTTAGCAGGAGGAGTATTATGGCAGCTGACAGTTATAACGTGAGGGGAATGTGGGTAAAGATGGCACTCTAACCCCTGGACTGCATTGCCCAGTTGCATACTAAGATCATACGTGAAAGGAGCAGAATTAGGCCATTCAGCCCATCAAGTCTACTCTGCCATTCAATCATGGCTGATCTATCTCTCCCTCCTAACCCCATTTTCCTGCCTTCTCCCCATAACCCCTGACACCCGTACTAATCAAGAATCCTATCTATCTCTGCCTTAAACATATCCATAGACTTGGCCCGTTCAGCCTTCTGTGGCAAAGAATTCCACAATTCTACTCTGGTAAACTTAAACTCTTGAGAGATGAGCAGGCAGATAATCTGGACTGGAACTTGCATTGGAGGTACTGTCCTCCGTCTCACCTCTACCGCCAGTAACAGGACCCATCCCTTCCTTAGTTTGGGTTAATCACTAAATCACTTCCTTCCCTCAACAACCTTGTTGAGGTGCCAACTTTTCATGCTCAGTAACATGATATAGCTGGTGTTCTTTTTATCGAGTTCACATCACATGGAGCTGAACACACTTCTCGGCATCTGCATACAATGGCATCTTGTGCTTCTTATGTGGTGATGGAAAGATTGGTGGAAACTGCGATGTGAACGCTCTTTCCTTGACCCCAGTAGCTGGTATTGGGCAGCTGTGACTTTCATGGTTCAAAGTTCTAATTTATTTGTCACATGCAGCGTTACAATTAAAAAAGGACATTATACACAACTTAATTCAACACAGACATCCACCACAGCATTCTTCACTTGATTAGATTTTACACTTTCATTCACCAATAACCAGTGTAACTGCCTGCCTGGAGGCAGGGTTTTGGGGAGCAGTTACTTGAATCTTACTCCCCTTTGTTGCAGCTGTCTGATGATGAGGATGATATCGATGAACTGCTGAATGACACCAGATTACTGAAGAAGTTAAAGCAGGGCAAGATCAGCAAGGAAGACTTTGAGAAGCAGCTGACAGGAACGTGAACGTCAATCGTGTCTGAAGTGGGCATTTGTAATATTCTGTGAATAATTCCTTCAGCAGTTTGTTTTATTTTAAAACACATTAAATTCCAGGTTTAATATAACAACTTGCCTGTCATTTTTGTTGGAGAATCTATTGAGGTGAGTTGAGGACTGGAGAATAACCTGCTTGTGATGGACCAACTGGTTTAAATAGTAACCCTTGCTGAGCCCAGCTGTGAACTGGACGATTAAATAGCCTAGTTGTGGCTCTGAACTTGGACTAGTTACTCGAGAGGGATGGTACAGCAGATGTGGACCTCTTGCCCAGAGGGGATGTTTCTGGGGGAAGGGAAGTCCAGGGACATCATGCATGGTGACAGCCCCCTTGGGGTCTGGGTCACTTTGGACATGTGTCACAGGTCCTTCTGTTGAAGCTGCTCCTCAACCTTTGGGCATTTGAGTACTTCCCTATTTCCAAAACCAGGTTACTTTGAAACTTTTGAAGGCCGTCTATTCATCCTGATAGTAATTTGAGAGTAAATGTCTGAATATTTTCCACTTTAGGCTGTGCAGGTTTATTCACCCCATCACTCTCTATCCCACAATCATTCAAGTATTGCTTAGTCAGTGTATGATGCACAAGATTACAGTAATGATGTATTCAACACACAGCTCTGTATTTTTGATATTTTCTATGTCAGATAATGCTGAAGAAAGCTGAGAGTATTAAATATACAAAATGGTTTTATAACTGCATAGTTCTATGTTCTATCTATGAAAAGAAGCAGACCCATTATCACAAATATAGTTTAATTAATTCATCACTAACAGCAGAAGGGGTGAGCACGCCCAGATCAGTGAACAACAGGGTAATGAATGATGGAGGAGTGTAGTCCACTGTCGGGTGCTCCTCCGCAAGGTTCTTTGCTGACTTCAGTATCTCCGCAGTATACTGCAAAATAAAAGCCTTGTAACAATAAATAGCGTTGGGCAGCCGCAGCACTTACAGCGCAGGTCTACATTGGAGCTGAATCTTCACCAGAATACACACGCTAATCCCGTTTGTTTCTCCACGTTTTAACCCAGATCCCCATCAATTCCAAGCTAATACCACTGCCTCACTCACTGCCCCCCCAGAGCCAGATGTGTTTGAAGCTGAGGAAGACTCAGTGACTCTGCCCACCCCACCCACACTCAACAAGCAACAGAAATAAAATATACTGTTGTTAGCAAAAAATTAACAAGAAATGGAAACATTCTTAAGCAGAAACTAACATCAGTGAAAGTAACGGTAGTCAAAAATGCTGGAGGAACTCAGTGGGTGAGGCAGCATCTATTAGAGAACCGTGTTGTCTAGTCTCAAAATATTGACCCAAAGCACAAAACAAAGGTCAATGTGAACAAATGCTTCTCACCTTAAATCGATCGGGAACATCTTGCTGATTGAGGGGATAGAGTCGGACAAATTTAAAGCTCTCGGCGACCACATAGAAGGGCTTGTTGTGAGATTTTGCACAGACTGCCATCTGGTACGTCCCGATCTGCAGAGAGAAAACCACCAGCCGCCCTTTCATTGGATGAACTTCCCGTATTGGGGTTATATCCCAGAGACACGGTCCGGACTAAATCTAAATTAGTAATCTGCCAACAAAATTAGTTTAAAAGGCACCGTTTTAGTGTTATGATATTAATTTTGGAATTAATTTGGACAGTGTAATTGGGAAACTTTACAACAAATTGTGTGTCAGGACTAAAGCCCATCTCCGTACGGGATGGGTCCGAGCCCACTATACAGCGCCCATCACACAACCGGGGGAAATCCCTGGGGCAACAAGATAAGACCAGGTCATGTTCAGCCAAAGATTAATCTAAATCACCATCGCAATCTCCCCCAGAAATTGGCGATTGATAGGTTGAGGTGACAGACACGTTATCCTCGGTGCAGAAGGATGGAAGGGCCGTGCATGGACAGAGGAGATGGCGGGGGAGCATTGTGGAGCTCAGGAACCAAAACCATGATTAAGTGACGCAAAGGGTTGAATGGTTCCTATTCCAGACTCATTCCTTCTCCCGTGATGAGGGAGCGTTAGATTCAGTAGAAAAAGACACGTGCCGAATTATCTCAGCAGGTCCAGGCGCATCTCTGGAGAACATGGATAGGTGACATTTCGGGTCAACACCCTTTTTCAGACTCAGTACTTGGGATGGGAACGTTACCTTGTTAATGATCCCTCCGCTCTCCACCACCCCTTCAGCCCCGACCAGAAGCAAGTCCACTTTCTCCATAATGTACCTGCAACCAAAGAAAGCCGATTGTGTGGGGAGCCAGAATACAGCGACGTATTGCGGATAATCCGACTGGTTTAAACGTTGTGTGAGTAACATCCCCAGACCAGTAACGAGCAGTTGCCCTCTCACCCAACTGAGGCATCAAGGATCACAGTCACTGGAATATTCAACTTCTTCAGACCTTCGGCACTTTTAAGCCTGGAAGACAATGAATAACCCGGTCAATCCTAGAACAGTTTAAAACTTTCATTTCAATAACTTTCCAATTCAGCTTTTAACAAAGCAGCATTCGCAGGAGAAAGAGCTGGATGTACCAGGCTTAAAGCTGAATCAATCTCCAGGAGCAGAGGAAATTTACTACGGGAAGCATGGGGCTTGTTGCCTGGGTTGGTTGGAGCAGTCAGTTACCAGGTGATTCTGGAGAAGCTCGGTCACTTCTTCCTGGAGCAAAGCTGGTTAATAAGCTGCATAAAATGATGAAGAAACTCAGCGGGTGAGGCAGCATCTATGGAGCGATGGGATAGGTGACGTTTCAGGTCAAGACCCTTCAGACTGATGTGAGGGGGGAGGGAAGAAAGGAAGAGGTGGAGACAGTGGGCTGTTGGGGAGCTGGGAAGGGCAGGGGAAGGAGGGAGAAAGCAAGGACTACCTGAAATTGGAGAAGTCAATGTTCATACCGCTGGGGTGTAAACTTCCCAAGCGGAATATGAGGTGCTTGGTGAAGTATATGAAATGCCAGAAACCTTGGTGTAGTTATGGACTCAGATTTGAATTTTAACAGCCATATAAAGACCATTACCAAATCTGCCTACTACCATCTAAAAAACATTGCAAGAATCAAGGGATTTCTGTCCAAAGAAGACACTGAAAATATATCTTCAGTAGGTTAGTAGCACATATCTTCAGTAGGTTAGATTATTGTAATGGCATCTTTACAGGTCTCAGTAAAAAATGAATTAAACAACTGCAGCTTATCCAGAATGCCGCTGCCAGAGTCTTGACCACCACCAAGAAAATGGATCACATTACACCTGTCCTTAAATCTTTGCACTGGCTCCCTGTGTGTAAAAGGATAGATTTTAAAATTCTGTTACTGGCCTACAAGGCACTGAATGGTCTGGGTCCAAAATACATCTCTGACCTACTTGTTGTATATGAGGCACCTAGACTCCTCAGGTCTTCAGGGACAGGTTTACTCTGTGTTCCCAGGGTCAGAACTAAAAAGGCTGAAGCAGCGTTCAATTTTTATGCTCCACACCTGTGGAACAAGCTGCCTGAACACCTGAGGTGTGCACAGACTGTAAGCTCATTTAATCAGGCCTAAAAACACTGTTGTTTACTGTAGCTTTTCCATAACCCAACATGTAGGTAATCTTAACCTTCTAATCTTCACCCTTTTATGTGCTTTTAAAATAGTTTTATTGTTTTAGTGACTTTGTTTTACTATTCATGCATTTGTCGTATTGCTGGTTATGTAATTTGTGATTATTGGCTATTTTGTTGTCCTGTGTTGTATTGTGGTTCTGCAATGTTTTTAAACTATGTTATTTTGTTTCTTTTGTAAAGCACTATGAATTGCAGCTTGTACGAATGGTGCTATATAAATAAACTTAACTCGCCTCGCCTTGCTTTGCTGCTCCTCCAATTGGTGGTGGGAATCACTCTGGCCATGGAGGAGGCCCAGGACAGAAAGGTCGGATTCGGAATGGGAGGGGGAGTTGAAGTGCTGAGCCACCGGGAGATCAGGTTACTTAGTGCGAACGAGCGGAGGTGTTGGGCGAAGCGATCGCCAAGCCTACACTTGGTCTCACCGATGTAGAGCAGCTGACACCTAGAGCGCATCCCATATCAGAGGTGGGTCGAAGACTAGAGAGAGAACAAGCCACAGTTGCTGGCCAGGAGTTGGTCCTGAGCTCTGAACTCACCCTGAGGAGTCGGGCTGTGATTCTGTGATAAACACACTGAAGCGTTTCTTGGCTCTGGCAGCTTTCTCCAACACTCGTAGCACCACCCGCGAAGAGGAATGCGTCAAAATTTTCTGAGAAAGAAGTGGAAGTGGATTATAATAACAGGCAGGAATTTTAGGACTGGTGACAATTCTTCCTGATCTTCATAAATGATAGGAGTAGAATTAGGCTCTTCGGCTCATCGAGTCTACTCCGCCATTCAATCATGGCTGATCTATCTTTCCCACTCAACCCCCGACACACTTACTAATCAAGACCCTATCAATCTCCGATTTAAAAATAGTCAAAGACTTGTCCTCCACAGCCGTCTGTGGCAATAACCTGACATAACAAAGTACCGGATGAAGGGAGTGAATCTAAAGTATCCTGATGCAACCCTAGGGCCGTGTGTGGTTATTCTGTAAGTGTCACAGCTTCATGTTTGGAAATGCCAGATTATACTTTTTTCACAAACACCAAAAATAATTGGAAGCGTAAAAATCTCAAAGAAAGGAACCAATTGGATTTCATACACATTACAGCCTGGTTCAGTAATTTAAACGCCGTGGAACGAAGCAGAAAGTGGTGGACACTGCCGCTCCATCACGGCTACTGACCTCCCCACACTGGAATGACCTACAGGAGCACTGCCTCCAAGACCCACATCATCAAAGACCCACACCACCCTGGCTATGCTCTCATCCTGCTGCTATTATCGACAAGAACAGTCCAGGTGCCTGGCAGTAGGACAAGGGCAACCAGGATTTGATGCATCTTTGCACAACCCATTCCATACTCACAGAGCCGTCACTTATAAAAGCATGGCACAGGTTCGCAATCTTGTTCCTTGAAGCAGAAATTCTTTCCAAGTAAAGCTCCCCTCGGTCTATCATCGTCTTTTTGCATATTGAATAATCCTGAAATACAAACATTTAAACCCAGTTACTGTCAATAACAGGTAATTATTCTCACTTAACATCAACAGATGCGCCATAGACAGCACACTCGGGATGCATCACAGCTTGGTTTGGCAACAGCTCTGCCCAAGGCCGCAGGAAATTGCAGAGAGCTGCGGATGTAGTTCTGCCTCAGAGGGCGGTGGAGGCAAGTTCTATGGATGCTTTCAAGAGAGAGAGAGCTAGGGCTCTTAAAAATAGCGGAGTCAGGAGGTATGGGGAGAAGGCAGGAACGGGGTACTGATTGGGGATGATCAGCCATGATCACATTGAATGGCGGTGCTGGCTCGAAGGGCCGAATGGCCTACTCCTGCACCTATTGTCTATTGTAGCCCAGTCACAGACCAGACTCCCCACCATCCACACTTCACACTGCTTCGGGAAAGCAGCCAACATAATCAAAGATCACTCAAGCAACTGCAGATGTGATGCTGCCTCACCTGCATATGACTTTAAAAAAGTGTTGATTTTTAAAATTCTATTCCCACATAAATTCCGTGGAGTTACTTTAATTCTAGTCTCAGATTTTTGGGTGGGGTGTTTTTGTGAATGTCCGTCACCTGCACAATGCCAGACCGCTCCCATTTTAAGCATTAACACAGATCAAGAACAGAACATTATTTCCACTCTATGTACATGAAATGTACTGTCTTTCACCAAGCAATGTGCATCTTTGGAAGAACAACAAAACCAACATAAAAGCATCAGCAGTACTCAGATACAGACACAAAGTGCTGCAGTAACTCAGCAGGACAGGCAGCATCTCTGGAGAGAAGGAGTGGGTGACGTTTCGGGTCGAGACCCTTCTTCAGACTGGTTAGAGATAAAGGGAAACGAGAGATTATAGAAGATGATGCAGAGAGATAAAGAACAATGAATGAATGATATGCAAAAAAGTAACGATGATAAAGGAAGCAGGCCATTGTTGGCTGTTTAGGATGATGAAAATGAGAAGCTGCTGCGAATAGGGTGGGGGAGGGATAGAGAGAGAGGGGGAATGCTGGGGCTACCTGAAGTGCGAGAAATCAATATACCAGTACTCGGAGCTTGGACTCATGTCCTATTCTGTCCACTGTTACTGCAGATAACGGGGTGAGAGCTATCTCTTTATTGGTCGGCGGATCCTGGGTCCAAGTACTTTGCGGAGGTTTGTGATCAAGGATGGGCTGGTGTCCACACATCAGTGCTGCTCCACCAGATCACTGGCAAACACCTGGCCTACAGTGTGACGTACACCTGTACACACCAGCGGCAACACAAAGCACCTCACTAGAACATTATTAAACAATATCTTACATTGTGACATGCAAGCAAGAACAAGAATGGTGATGAAAAGATTAGGCAAGAGAGAGGTTTCAGAGTGCAATTGAGGTGTGGGGAGATATTCCATCGGCCACATTCAAAGACACTGAGAAACCGTGGAGATACACACCGGATGTTCCAGGGATGTCAGGCTGATAAAGCGGAGGAAGAGTTCTCCGCCTGAAGACACGGCCACTGACGAGTCCACACTGCTGAGGATTTTTATAGCTGCCTTCAGATTCTCTCTCAGCCCCTGGATGGTCTCGCCTAATTCCAGAATCACACACACACACACAGTAAATTTGCAGTTTTATTCCTACAGTGTTCATATTACTAGACCAACGATGCAGCATTTATCCAATAAAAACATCCTGCCCAGCACATACATTTCCAGGTTACTTTATAAATTGTATAATTGTTAACCTTGTGAGAGTGGACCAACATTTAACAGTCACAATAAATGAAACACAGGTGCAGAAATTACCTTTGTCTCTCTTCAAAAATTCCAGCAGGGTGCGAATGGCAGCAACTGCAGAAGCAACATCTTCATTCTCCCTCATTTGAGTTTTGAAATAGTCTACAAGCTCTGCAAAGGTTGGGTTGTAGCACAGACAGTCACTTATTTATGGGGATTAGCAATCCATATGAACATTCAAGTCATTGATAATTCCCTTGGCCAGTAGATGCTCTATCATCTTTGTGCATGCCTGCGTAGTCTGAGGTGGGCTGAACACAAAGGCACCAGAAGGGGGACCAGTATCTTGGCGGGGAAATTGCAAAGGCTACTGGGGGGACTTTAAACTTGATAGGTTGGGGGGAGGGACTCAAATAGAGATAGCTAGGAGACGGCGTCTGAGGCAGGAGGCAGAGAAGGGAAGCACTCAGACCCAACATGTACGGGGGCAAGAAGTAAAAAATAATAATAAACAGAATAAGAGGTGGTGGGCGTCTTAAAGGTGCGAGCAGAGAGACAGAGGGGTATAAAATGACAATAGAAGCAAGTGGTAGCAAGGTGAAAATTAATAGTGGCTGGCAGACAAATCCAGGAAGAAAATCAAAAGGGGCCGCTTGTCAACATAATTGTATAAAGGGTAAAAGTGTTGAAAACACGAGCCTGAAGCTTTGTGTCTCAATGCGAGGAGCATTCGTAATAAGGCGGATGAGTTGAAGGTGCAGATAGCTATTAATGACTATGCTATAGTTGGGATCACGGAGACATGGCTCCAGGGTGACCAAGGCTGGGAGCTGAACATCCAGGGATATACAATATTCAGGAGGGATAGACGGAAAGGAAAAGGGGGTGGGGTAGCGTTGCTGGTGAGAGAGGAGATTAATGCAATAGAAAGGAAGGACATTAGCATGGAGGATGTGGAATCGATATGAGTAGAGCTGCGAAATTCTAAGGGGCAGAAAAAGCTAGTGGGAGTTGTGTACAGGCCACCTAACAGTAGTATTGGAGTTGGGGATGGCATCAAACAGGAAATTAGAAGTGCATGCAACAAGGGTAACACAGTTATAATGGGTGACTTCAATCTGCATATAGATTGGGTGAATCAAATTGGCAGGGGTGCCGAGGAAGACGATTTCTTGGAATGTATGCGGGATAGTTTTCTAAACCAACATGTGGACGAACCAACGAGAGAGCAGGCTATTCTAGACTGGGTTTTGAGTAATGAGGAAGGGTTAGTTAGCAGTCTTGTTGGGCGTGGCCCCTTGGGCAAGAATGACCATAATATGATTGAGTTCTTCATTAGGATGGGGAGTGACATAATTAAGTCAGAAACAAGGGTTCTGAACTTAAACAAAGGTAACTTTGAAGGTATGAGCCGTGAATTGGCCAAGATAGACTGGCAGGTGAGTCTTAAAGGGTTGACAGTGGATGTGCAATGGAAGGTATTTAAAGACTACTTCATGGTACTTCGTGGATGAAGTACAAAAATTGTTCATACCAGTTTGGCAAAATAATAAATCAGGGAAGGTGATGCATCCATGGATAACGAGGGAAATCAGGGATAGTATAAAAACTAAAGATGAGGCATACAAATTGGCCAAAAAAAGCAGCCTACCAGAGGACTGGGAGAAATTCAGAATCCAGTAGAGGAGGACAAAGGGCTTAATTAGGAAAGGGAAAATAGATTACGAAAGGAAACTGGCAGGGAACATAAAAACTGACTGTAACGGTTTTTATAGATATGTGAAGAGAAAGAGACTAGTTAGAACAAATGTTGGTCCCTTGCAGTCAGAAGCAGGTGAATTGATCATGGGGAACAAGGACATGGCAGACCAATTGAATAACTACATTGGTTCTGTCTTCACTAAGGAAGACATAAATAATCTGCCGGAAATAGCAGTGGACCGGAGGTCAAATAAGATGGCGGAATTGAGTGAAATCCAGGTTAGTCGGGATGTGGTGTTGGGTAAATTGAACGGATTAAAGGCCAATAAATCCCCAGGGCCAGATGGTCTGCATCCCAGAGTGCTCAAGGAGGTAGCCACGAAACTAGTGGATGCATTAGTGATAATTTTTCAAAACTCCTTAGATTCTGGAGTAGTTCCTGAGGATTGGAGGATAGCTAATGTAACCCCACTTTAAAAAAAAAAGAGGGAGAGAGAAAGCGGGGAATTACAGACCAGTTAGTCTAACATCGGTAGTGGGGAAACTGCTAGAGTCAGTTATTAAAGATGGGATAGCAGCGCATTTGGAAAGTAGTGAAATCATTGGACAAAGTCAACATGGATTTACAAAAGGTAAATCATGTCTGACGAACCTTATAGAATTTTTCGAGGATGTAACTAGCAGAGTGGATAAGAGAGAACCAGTGGATGTGTTATATCTGGACTTTCAGAAAGCTTTCGACAAGGTCCCACATAAGAGATTAGTATACAAACTTAAAGCACATGGTATTGGTGGTTCAATATTGATGTGGATAGAGAACTGGCTGGCAGACAGGAAGCAAAGGGTAGGAGTAAACGGGTTCTTTTCAGAATGGCAGGCAGTGAGTAGTGGAGTACCGCAAGGCTCAGTGCTGGGACCCCAGCTATTTACAATATACATTAATGATTTGGACGAGGGAATTGAATGCAACATCTCCAAATTTGCAGATGACACCAAGCTGGGGGTATAGGTAGGTGTAAGGAGGATGCTAGGAGGCTGAAGGGTGATTTGGATAGGCCGAGTGAATGGGCAGATGCAGTATAATGTGGATAAATGTGAGGTTATCCACTTTGGTGGCAAAAACATGAGGGTAGACTATTATCTGAATGGTGGCAGATTAGGAAAAGGGGAGATGCAACGAGACCTGGGTGTCATAGTACACCAGTCATTGAAAGTAGGCATGCAGGTGCAGCAGGCAGTGAAGAAAGCAAATGGTATATTAGCATTCATAGCGAAAGGATTTGAGTATAGGAGCAGGGAGGTTCTACTGCAGTTGTACAGGGTTTTGGTGAGGCCACACCTGGTGTACCGCGTACAGTTTGTCTCCAAATCTGGGAAAGACATCCTTGCCATAGAGGGGGTTCAGAGAAGGTTCACCAGACTGATTCCTGGGATGTCGGGACTTTCATATGAAGAAAGACTGGATAGACTCGGCTTGTACTCACTGGAATTTAGAAGATTGAGGGGGGATCTTACAGCAACTTACAAAATTCTTAAGGGGTTGGACAGGCTAGATACAGGAAGATTGTTCCCGATGTTGGGGGAGTCCAGAACAAGGGGTCACAGTCTAAGGATAAGGGGGAATTCCTTTAGGACCGAGATGAGGAAAACATTCTTTACACAGAGAGTGGTGAGTCTCTGGAATTCTCTGCCACAGAAGATCGTGGAGGCCAGTTCATTGACCATATTCAAGAGGGAGTTGGATGTGGCTCTTGTGGTTAAAGGGATCAAGGGATCAGGAGAGAAGGCAGGTACGGAATACTGAGTTGGATGATCAACCATGATCATATTGAATGGCGGTGCAGGCTCGAAGGGCCTAATGGCCTACTCATGCACCTATTTTTCTATGTTTCTATGTTAATGGAGACAATGACCTAGTCCAACAATTGATATCTATCCACATCCGATCCATTATATCACAGATCACCATCCTTAGCACAAACTCAAGGGGCCAGCCTCACAAATGCCGTGTCAACGATAGCAGGTCTGGTGCTCAGGGATTCGCCCCCTGACACCATCTACACCTCGACAGTGTGATGGGACTGTCTCCACAACGTGGCTAAAGGGATCAGGGCACATAAACCTCTAGTCTGGGTGAGTACATTCACATTGCAAGCGATTAAGACAATCCACGTCAATATCTCCCCCGAGACTGGGCCCCCTCCAGCAGTGACCGCAACACAACACCAGCTCGCATTCAGTCTCCCCAAGACAAGAACATTTGGACACGTCCGCGGATGGGAAAAGGATGTGGGCGACAGGACGAGCTTAGACGGGGCATAAGAACCTCCCCCCCTTCATCACCCCCCCCCTCATCACCCCCCCCCCTTCATCACCCCCCCCCTTCATCACCCCCCCCTTCATCACCCCCCCTCATCACCCTCCCCTCATCACCTCCCCCCTCATCACCCTCCCCCCCTCCCCCCTCATCACCCCCCCATCACCTCCCCCCTCATCACCCCCCCCTCATCACCTCACCCCTCATCACCCTCCCCCCTCATCACCCCCCCTCATCACCCTCCCCCCTCATCACCCTCCCCCCTCATCACCCTCCCCCTCATTACCCCCCCCTCATCACCTCCCCCCTCATCACCCCCCCTCATCACCTCCCCTTCATCACCCTCCCCCTCATCACCCCCCCTCATCACCTCCCCCCTCATCACCGCCCCCTCATCACCCTCCCCCTCATCACCCCCCCTCATCACCTCCCCCCTCATCACCCCCCCATCACCTCCCCCCTCATCACCCCCCCCTCATCACCTCACCCCTCATCACCCCCCCTCATCACCCCCCCATCATCACCCCCCCTCATCACCCTCCCCCCTCATCACCCCCTCCTCATCACCTCCCCCTCATCACCTCCCCCCTCATCACCTCCCCCTCATCACCTCACCCCTCATCACCCTCCCCCCTCATCACCCTCCCCCCTCATCACCCTCCCCCCTCATCATTGGGAGCTGAACATCCAGGGATATTCAATATTCAGGAGGGATAGACGAAAAGGAAAAGGAGGTGGGGTAGCGTTGCTGGTGAGAGAGGAGATTAATGCAATAGAAAGGAAGGACATTAGCGTGGAGGATGTGGAATCGATATGGGTAGAGCTGCGAAACTCTAAGGGGCAGAAAACGCTAGTGGGAACTGTGTACAGGCCACCTAACAGTAGTATTGGAGTTGGGGATGGCATCAAACAGGAAATTAGAAATGCGTGCAACAAGGGTAACACGGTTATAATGGGTGACTTCAATCTGCATGTAGATTGGGTGAATCAAATTGGCAGGGGTGCTGAGGAAGAGGATTTCCTGGAATGTATGCGGGATAGTTTTCTCAACCAACATGTGGAGGAACCAACGAGAGAGCAGGCTATTCTAGACTGGGTATTGAGTAATGAGGAAGGGTTAGTTAGCAGTCTTGTTGTGCGTGGCCCCTTGGGCAAGAGTGACCATAATATGGTTGAGTTCTTCATTAGGATGGAGAGTGACAAAATTAAGTCAGAAACAAGGGTTCTGAACTTGAACAAAGGTAACTTTGAAGGTATGAGATGTGAATTGGCCAAGATAGACTGGCAGGTGATTCTTAAAGGGTTGACAGTGGATGTGCAATGGAAGGTATTTAAAGACTGCATGGATGAAGTACAAAAGTTGTTCATACCAGTTTGGCAAAAGAATAAATCGGGGAAGGTGGTGCATCCATGGATAACAAGGGAAATCAGGGATAGTATAAAAACAAAAGATGAGGCATACAAATTTGCCAGAAAAAGCAGCCTACCGGAGGACTGGGAGAAATTCAGAATCCAGCAGAGGAGGACAAAGGGCTTAATTAGGAAAGGGAAAATAGATTATGAAAGGAAACTGGCAGGGAACATAAAAACTGACTGCAAAAGTTTTTATAGATATGTAAAGAGAAAGAGACTAGTTAAAACAAATGTTGGTCCCTTGCAGTCAGAAACGGGTGAATTGATCATGGGGAACAAGGACATGGCAGACCAATTGAATAACTACTTTGGTTCTGTCTTCACTAAGGAAGACATAAATAATCTGCCGGAAATAGCAGTGGAACGGGGGTCAAATAAGATGGAGGAACTGAGTGAAATCCAGGTTAGCCGGGAGGTGGTGTTGGGTAAATTGAACGGATTGAAGGCCGATAAATCCCCAGGGCCAGATAGTCTGCATCCCAGAGTACTCAAGGAGGTAGCCACAGAAATAGTGGATGCATTAGTGATAATTTTTCAAAATTCCTTAGATTCTGGAGTAGTTCCTGAGGATTGGAGGGTAGCTAATGTAACCCCACGTTTTAAAAAAGGAGGGAGAGAGAAAGCGGGGAATTACAGACCAGTTAGTCTAACATCGGTAGTGGGGAAACTGCTAGAGTCAGTTATTAAAGATGGGATAGCAGCGCATTTGGAAAGTGGTGAAATCATTGGACAAAGTCAGCATGGATTTACGAAAGGTAAATCATGTCTGACAAATCTGATAGAATTTTTCGAGGATGTAACTAGTAGAGTGGATAAGGGAGAACCAGTGGATGTGTTATATCTAGACTTTCAGAAGGCTTTCGACAAGGTCCCGCATAAGAGATTAGCATACAAACTTAAAGCACACGGTATTGGGGGTTCAGTATTGATGTGGATAGAGAACTGGCTAGCAGACAGGAGGCAAAGGGTAGGAGTAAACGGGTCCTTTTCAGAATGGCAGGCAGTGACTAGTGGGGTGCCGCAAGGCTCAGTGCTGGGACCCCAGCTATTTACAATATATATTAATGATTTGGACGAGGGAATTCAATGCAACATCTCCAAATTTGCAGATGATACCAAGCTGGGGGGTATAGTTAGGTGTGAGGAGGATGCTTGGAGGCTGCAGGGTGATTTGGATAGGCTGAGTGAATGGGCAGATGCATGGCAGATGCAGTACAATGTGGATAAATGTGAGGTTATCCACTTTGGTGGCAAAAACATGAGGGTAGACTATTATCTGAATGGTGGCAGATTAGGTAAGGGGGAGATGCAACGAGACCTGGGTGTCATGGTACACCAGTCATTGAAAGTAGGCATGCAGGTGCAGCAGGCAGTGAAGAAAGCAAATGGTATGTTAGCATTCATAGCGAAAGGATTTGAGTATAGGAGCAGGGAGGTTCTACTGCAGTTGTACAGGGTTTTGGTGAGGCCACACCTGGAGTACTGCGTACAGTTTTGGTCTCCAAATCTGAGGAAAGACATCCTTGCCATAGAGGGGGTACAGAGAAGATTCACCAGACTGATTCCTGGGATGTCAGGACTTTCATATGAGGAAAGATTGGATAGACTCGGTTTGTACTCGATGGAATTTAGAAGATTGAGGGGGGATCTTATAGAAACCTACAAAATTCTTAAGGGGTTGGACAAGCTAGATGCTGGAAGATTGTTCCCGATGTTGGGGGAGTCCAGAACAAGGGGTCACAGTCTAAGGATAAGGGGGAATTCCTTTAGGACCGAAATGAGGAAAACATTCTTTACACAGAGAGTGGTGAGTCTCTGGAATTCTCTGCCACAGAAGGTAGTTGAGGCCAGTTCATTGGCTATATTTAAGAGGGCGTTAGATGTGGCACTTGTGGCTAAAGGGATCAGGGGGTATGGAGAGAAGGCAGGTACGGGATACTGAGTTGGATGATCAGCCATGATCACATTGAATGGCGGTGCAGGCTCGAAGGGCCGAATGGCCTACTCCTGCACCTATTTTCTATGTTTCTATGTTTCTATCACCCCCCCTCATCACCCTCCCCCCTCATCACCCCCTCCTCATCACCTCCCCCTCATCACCTCCCCCCTCATCACCTCCCCCTCATCACCCTCCCCCCTCATCACCCCCCCCTCATCACCTCACCCCTCATCACCCTCCCCCCTCATCACCCTCCCCCCTCATCACCCCCCCTCATCACCCTCCCCCCTCATCACCCCCTCCTCATCACCTCCCCCTCATCACCTCCCCCCTCATCACCTCCCCCTCATCACCCTCCCCCTCATCACCCCCCCCTTCATCACCCTCCCCCCTCATCACCCCCCCCCCCTCATCACCTCCCCCTCATCACCCTCCCCCCCTCCCCCCTCATCACCCCCCCCATCACCTCCCCCCTCATCACCCCCCCCTCATCACCCCCCCATATCACCTCACTCCTCATCACCCTCCCCCCTCATCACCCCCCCTCATCACCCTCCCCCCTCATCACCCTCCCCCTCATCACCCCCCCCTCATCACCTCCCCCCTCATCACCCCCCCCTCATCACCTCCCCCTCATCACCCTCCCCCTTCATCACCCTCCCTTCATCACCCTCCCTCCATCACCCCC